>CM067304.1:4858395-4883921 GCA_034231615.1 Meghimatium bilineatum
ATAATTGTTAGGATTAGAATGTACTAGATTAAGTTACTAGAGTTAGGATTAGAGAACCAACTAAGAGGGTTAAAATTATTCTAATTAGTCTGCATTAGTTATATACGAGTATATACGTAATACGATGTTACTGTTATATTAGATTATGGTTATAGTAATGGTTTGAATTAGAATATATTATATTAGGTTAGGGTTAGAGCTAGGACTAGAATGAGAGAATAAACTATTAGGGTTAGGTTAGGGTTATAGGATATTATTTATAAAATAACGGTTAATAATAACTTACCGGTCCATAATGATAACTTACGTTAGAAAAACTTACATATTGATAAAAATCCACTAAACAGGTGAGAGCTACGGTAACACGGAAACGCAAGCAATTAGTGTAAAGATAGCAATGGTAATGTTAACCATTTTCAAATAAAAAAACAGCATCTAATTAGTAAATTTAAAATAGCTTAGAAGGAATGAAGTGCACGTTTCGGTATATAGACCTTTACTATAAACACAAGCCTGAAGAAACAAGAACACAATGCATATACTATCACTGTGTAGGCATCAACTGAAGGGAATTACCTATTATAATGTATTCTAGTAAGTTCAATGTTAAGGTCATCCTGCATATATATCAGTGGTTCCTAAAAAGTTCACAAACGTACCAGACTGTCAATTCCTTTAGATTTTGCATCGGTGAGCGCGCGATCACCCTGCTACACGGGTAAACACAATAAAATGTTACCCTCGATCTGTAAGTACAATAATTCCATTTAATTTCAAGATACATAAAAGCGCTAACTTCCCAAATTTCAGCCTCCACCCAATACATTTAGATCTCTTCAAGCACACATGGGGTGCTCTCCGGTGTGTGAGTCCCTGCTTTATATGTTACAATTCCATGCGATTATGAGATCAATTGATATTTTATGTAACATTGAAATCAAATGCAAACTCGTCCGAAGTTGAAATCTACCTGAAATTGAAACTAAATTTTGCCTGAAATTGAAATCAAATCTATCTGAAATTGAAACTGTACTTTTACCTGAAATTTAAATTGTAAATTTTATCTGAAATTGAAGCTGTAAATTTTTATTGGTAATTAAAAATGTAAATTTTACATAAAATGGAAACTGTAAATTTTACCTGAAATTGAAACCGACTGATACGCTGTAATTTCCCTTATCCAAACGTCTGAAGGAGTATTCTGGCAAACATTCATTTTCGTTCTTGTCCAAATCGCAGTCCCATTCTATAATGATTTGTATAATTCCACCCTGCGGGAAACAAACAGTACACATTTGTATAATTCCACCCTGCGGGAAACAAACAGTAAACATTTGTATAATTCCACCCTGCGGGAAACAAACAGTAAACATTTGTATAATTCCACCCTGCGGGAAACAAACAGTAAACATTTGTATAATTCCACCCTGCGGGAAACAAACAGTAAACATTTGTATAATTCCACCCTGCGGGAAACAAACAGTAAACATTTGTATAATTCCACCCTGCGGGAAACAAACAGTACACATTTGTATAATTCCACCCTGCGGGAAACAAACAGTAAACATTTGTATAATTCCACCCTGCGGGAAACAAACAGTAAACATTTGTATAATTCCACCCTGCGGGAAACAAACAGTAAACATTTGTATAATTCCACCCTGCGGGCAACAAACAGTAAACATTTGTATAATTCCACCCTGCGGGCAACAAACAGTAAACATTTGTATAATTCCACCCTGCGGGAAACAAACAGTAAACATTTGTATAATTCCACCCTTCGGGAAACAAACAGTAAACATATGTGTAATTCCACCCTGCGGGAAACAAACAGTAAACACCAGTTGTTGGTTATGGCTTCCAAGTAATGGTGGAAATATATGTGTGGGTCTATCATCTGTGTGGGTCGTTCATTTGTGTGAGTCGGATGGTCGGAATAAGTTACTATTGTGCTGTACAAGCCCACAAAACATTATATTAATCTCGTGGAGTTTCGAGTGGATGAGCTTGTGGGCCAGTGATTCTATTAGTCCCTTGGGTTCCAATAGTGATGTTCGAGTAAGTGGGCTAGTGAAAATTGTAATTTTACACACCGCCGACGACGGATCTGTCGTGCAATTGGCGCACAGAAAACAGCGACACACCGTATTTCCATTCTCTTGCTGGATATCTAGTGGGACCGATGTCCCGCTACAAGAGAGAACCAGCGAGAGTTTGAGAATGAACGCTGAAGAAGAACTATAAATCTCCCTGACGAGTTAGAAAACATAACTTGCTGGGTTATGTTTAACAAGCTGTCAATCTCCATCAATAACAGAGAACTAGAGCGAGTTACCAGTTTCGAATACCTTGATTCTCTTACAAGCAGCAATTGGGATTGCTATGAAGAAGTTAGATGGAAATTGGCACTTGCATAAATTAAATTGATATAAATGAAAAATATTAATCTGGTTGGGCCGCAACAAAATAATAAAACAAACTTTCCTTAGAGCCGGTATATTCCCAGTTGCAATATGTGGGTGTGAATCTTAGACGTTCAGTAAAAAGGTGAGAAAACAAAACTTCAGCATTTGAAACAAAATGTACAAAATAATTCTTAGAATACTATGGACTAAAAATATCACTAATAATTCAGGCATTCTGAGAGAATTGACAGTAAAAGAAAACTGACTAAATAACAAAGTGCTCTCTAGAAAATTACAATATTATTTTGGTCATATCAAACCATATGGCAGCCCGGAAAATATCATAATGGGGACATGGGAATGATGTCAGGAATTCGACATAGAGGTAAGCCAGGACCTCGACATAGAGATGAGCCAATAAGATTCGCACAAGATATCAAACACTACCTGAGTATGCCACTCACAGAAGCTGGAGGATTGACTGAAGATCAGTAGGAGATTCGAAAGACTGCTATATCATTTCCACGATGTGTCACTGATAGAGGGTTGGATGTGACCAACCCTGCTTTTAAGCTGTGTTGTTATAAAACTGATTTATCTTGACTAATGGTTTGCATATAGCGCTGCATTAAGGTGATTTCCACTGTGATTATTTACTATCTTACGAAACTAGAGCCAGAGAACATGCTTGGTAGAATCAACGAGGAACGACACTGTTGGGCTTGCCTTTAGTTCCATTTTATGATAACACATAAAGTATGTAACACAGGTAGGAACTCAACCATTTTTATAATGTCCGCACTTATTCCTGAAATGAAAATCACACATCCTACCTGGCACCAAATATTGGATATTTCCGTTGTGGAATATAATTGGTTGGTATGAATGATAGTCAAGAAACTGGACAACAAAAAGGGCGTTAAACAAGTGCACAGGCTAAGTTTGAAATAAATTGTATCTGTATGCTTCATAATCACTATCAAACCGATAACCCTTCAGTGTCGTAGATGTGTCACTTTGGAAACATAACCCTTCAGTGTCATAGGGGTGTCACTCTGGAAATATCAACACAAAAATTTCACTATGCCTTTCTGTTATCAGTTGTTTATTTGAGTGTGGAGAATCTTAATACTGTCAAGTCTTTGATATTATCAATCCATACTTTCCTCTGACCTCCATTTCTTCTTCTATCCCCAACTGGTCACTGTAAGCTATTTTCGTGAAGGGAATAGTGCCTCATCGCGTAACCAAACCACATATGTTTGCGACGCTTCATCCCTGCCATGAGATGTTCTTGGTGGTCTCATCCCTGCCATGAGATGTTCTTGGTGGTCTCATCCCTGCCATGAGATGTTCTTGGTGGTCTCATCCCTGCCATGAGATGTTCGTGTTGGCCTGCAAGAGTATTTATTTTGTTTCTCACTTGGCATATGTTGGTTGCATGTTCTGTATTATAGACAAGTAATATTCGTCTGTAACATTTGTTTTCAAAATCCAGTATTCTCTTCTCCATTTCTACTGTAATTGTCCAACTCACATCCGTACACACGAATATGTATTATTAGAGATTTATATCAGTTTATTTTCATTGATGCACTTATTCTGCACTTCCATGTGGTATTTAATTTGGACATTGCAGCGGCGGACATTTCATTGCATGTTACCGCCGTCTGAAATATCAAAATGACTATCCACATATCGCGAGCTTGTTCTGTCCTACAGAAGGTGACAGTTATATAACACTTCGAGAGGAACAGTAGGACACGGATTGTGTTTCATGGAGAGAAAACATCAGGAATGGTACAAAGTCACAGGAGAAAATGGCAGTACATAGTTCAAGGACTGCGTGTTTAAATAGGACACACAACAGCACACGATGGTACAAGCAGGCATGTGATTCCTTGTACATACTGTGGAAGACTTCGTGGCTCTAGCTGGTCTTGTGAGTCACATCCATCCTCGCCAGGGATCGTACATTATATTTCTAAAGACACAACAATACTACTATCATCTGGAAAGACTGAAAGCAGCCTACTACAGTGATTATCTTATTGAACATCTTGAGGAAGCACGAGATTATCTCCCTTGCTTACTATGCTCGACGATAAATTTTACTTTCGGTTCGTGTTGAGTGTGTCTCCTGGAACTTCATTGTGTGGGTGTGTGTGTGTATGTGCGTGCGCGCGCGCGCGTGTGTGTGTGTGCGTGCGTGTGTGTGTGTGTGGGTGAGTGTGTGTGGAGGTTGTTTTATAACTTTAACAAGTCTAATCACTATTTACTCAATTTGCCTGTATCTATCTGGATGTCTTTGGAGGGTCAATCTGGACATCACAGGATGGTCAGTGTTTCTACTTCAGGAGAAAAAGGAAGCGGGGACTTTGTAATCATTATCTACCATTAGATATGTCAGTGCTTCTGAACTTCCGCGGCAACAAGTCTACCGGGCCAGTTAGAGCTTCCCCCTTGAGATCAATCATTTATAAGTATAACTAATTTAGTTGGACCGAGCCACGGTCTCACAAAGGATGATAACCTATGTCCCACGGTCTCACAAAAGAAGAGAAACTATGAAAAGAGTGACCGACTACAAATAACAAATGTCAATATTTCTTTAAACATGTAAGCTAGACAGTTTTCTTATGAGTTACCTTCTATAGATACCATGATACGCATGTGGTTGCGTCTATGGGTCTCAACAATGTCCCACTAGACAAACCACCCATGCAACAGAAAACCTTAGTAGATGACGTGCTATTATATTGCGGCTCTCTTATGGACGCTTTATAACTTTTCACATATAACTCCCTCTGAGTAGAAGGCTCCTTCAATGTGCATCTATTGCACAAAGCCGAAAGCTGAAGTCTCCTGGGTGTGACAGAAAGCTCAGAAAAATCACCCAATTGTACATAGGAAAAAAGAGCTAATCGCTCGCAATTCCTGGTGTTCTCAAATAAACAAACATACAAGCTAGCCGTTTTCTTCCTCTCTTGAGTCTGCTGCCTTTAAATTTCTGTATTTCGGAATACAGCGAGTGTTCCTTATCTGCATGTATTTGAAGGTACGCCTGTGCACGTCAATACTGCAATCTCTGCTCCGCCGTTGGACAGTCAAGTACGTACTGCATAGTTCTTGTCCATGTAAGTCTTTTGCACCGAAGTATGATACACAGTGCCGCATTTTGGATTCTATCCAATCCTTCGAATCGAGTTCGCTTGATAATCCTAATAAGAGTCAGAGAGGGAAGTCGTGGTTGGGATGTGCTGATGATGTCATACAAAGAGTGTGAAGATTGCAAGATATATCAGCAGGTGCGGTATGGATAAGTCTACCCACAGATTTCGAAACTTGTTTGAGAGTAGTAATAACACTTAGCAGGGAATGCAGAGAATGATGTCCCACAGCTGTGGAGAAAGAAGTGCAGGATTTAATCATTGAGAATACTAAAGAGGGAGATGTAATTATATACACTGATGGATCTGTAATTAGGCATGTTCGCAGTGCTTGGTCATCAATGCTTAGTGTGCCGGTAAAACGATCAGGGAGGAGTGATGCCTTTGTGGATACTACAACTAGCATGACCATGGAGACTATGGCGATGACCAGGGCATTTAAGTGGGCATGCACGCAGAAGGTAACGCAGGTCTACATCTTGAGTGACTCTATGAGTATGATTAAGAAGGTACAAGTGGGTCTAGTTCGCGAACAGTGGATTGACGCCTTGAGAAAGACGAGGCTGAAAGTGGTTAAATTTATTTTCGTGCCGGGACATGTGGGTCAATAAAAGTAACTCAGAAGCTATTATGAAGTCGGATTTGTCAGACCGACAAGCGCAGATATCGCAGCAAAGGAATAAACCATGACACTACGTAATGAGTTCTCTGAAATACTCCGTGCTAATCTGCAGTAGTCTGAGGGGATCTGAGTTCAAACTCACAAGAAGAAGATGTTTATTGTTGCAAGTCTGAAGACTAATTCTTCTCGCTTTTTCCAAACAGTTTCAATTTTTTTTTTACAAATCTGTCCTTTTACATTGCGTGCTATTAGCTGGCACTACACAGAATGCTCAAAGTCATCAATTATAAATCGCGAGAGACAAGCTAAATGACGCAGTTTGGGGGATCAGCCCGAAGGCCTACTCTGGAGAAGGATTTGGTTGCTGTGATCTATAAAGTAAGAGAAAGAAAGATGCTGGTCAGTATAAAATCTGACCCTAGCAGCAAAATATTTCATATTTCTACAATAAATCAAATGCAAGAAGCACCTTTTTCAATAATGTGGAATATTCTACTCCGATTGTTCTTGTGATGTCCCCGAGCACAAATATTGGGCAATATTTATCTTTCGGATGATTCCCATTCCATCGACAGTTGGATAAATCTGTGTCACTTTTATACCACTCCATGATGTTCCGTCTGAAATGTACAGGAAAATTCTCAGTTTGAATTGATCCAAACATAAATGTGAGAATTGTTTTAACTTTAATTAAGTTATTGTTATCAAACTCTGGCTGCACCTCTCTTGTACAAGCGTAAGAACTGTGACAGATTGACAGTTCTACATTGTGCCCTTTTGAAACTTCCTACTCTACCCATACTCTTGTTGAATTGACTGTCATACACAATCACAGTGCACCATCATTAACTGTCAAACACCATCACAGTGCACCTTAATTAGCATTCTTATCATGAGGCTTACATATAGAAAAGTGTATGGAATTCTGAACTGACATGCCACATGTGCTTCATAGATTACTCAAACGTGTTCGACTGCGCCCAACACCAGCACTATAATGAACAGCATGGGTTTCCCAAGACATCTGATTCATCTAATAGAAGAACTTTACTAAGATCAAAAAGCTGCAGTGAAGTTAGAGGGAGATCTCTCAGAGTGGTTTGGGGTAAAGAGTGGAGTAAGGCAGGGATGCACACTCTCCCCATACCTGTTCAACATCTACTCAGAAAGTATAATGAGGAACGTGAGAGAAGACATACACAACGCTGACTACCACGCTTTAAACATAGGTGGATTCCTAATCCCTGAACTACGCTACGCATACGATACAGTGCTTCTTTTAAATGATATAAAGGGATTGAAACAACTAATCAGGAACGCAAAGAAATATAGCAAATCATAAAACTTGTATTTAAACACGCAAAAAAATAAAAATCATGTCAACAGATATAACAACACAACAACCAAAGATCAGAATAGACAATACCGAGATAGAATGTGTGGATAAATTTGAATACTTAGGAGCAAACATCAACGGTGCAGGAGAAATGGCAGAAATAAGGAAGAGGTTGCAAATGGCATATTGTAAAAAAAACATCGTTGAAAAACATATGGAAAAACAACAAAATAGAAACGAAATTGCTAATGTTACGAACTTTTATTTTTTCCGGTTGCAAAATGCGGCTATGAAACATGGACTCTAAGTAAAATAGCAACAAAGAAGATCAACTCATTCGAGAAGAAATGCTACAGAAAGATACTTAGAATATCATGGAAGGAAAAAATTAGAAACTCAGATACTATAAGCACATTGAAGATTCTAGAGTGTTGGTTACTAAACACAATAAAAATAATTGAAATATACACAAAAATACTAAATACAATAATTGAAAGTATTTTTAGCCATTCCTATTCTTCTTTAACTTCTTTTCACATCTACCTTCATTTATGACTATCTGTACGAGATATTGGTAATGACACCATTTCAAATTTTTCCATGATAAAAATATGATTACTGAATATTTCATGTGTATATTTCATGAATATGTCATATTTCATTTAGGTTCGGGTATGTATACAATGCAGATTTTTGGGTGAAAATGGTATTTTAATGTTTCTATGGGCATGGTACCCTTTTCTCTATAATGTGAATTTTTTTTTTGTAGGGAAAGAAGTATGTTTTTAGAAAAATTGAATACAGAAAACTTAAGTGGTATCAATAATGTAGATTGAATTTGAGAAAACTAACTCAAGCTAAGTTAAACAAGAAAAATATACCGTGTGAAAATGCACAAAAACGTTTTGTTTACACAATTTTGTGGGCACAAACTGCTTTTAAAAATGTAAATGCGCGCAGGATATCACACAAAAGGTGTCTCATCTGGAAAGTGTCAAGGATACTAATATAGAAATATATCTGGCTGTAAAATGGGAAACAGTCGTTAAAATTGTGAACAAACAAATGACCAAAGGATATATGGACACATGTATATACAGATGGATCAGCGAAAGAGGCAGTATTAGATGGAGGATCAGGAATATATATAGTAACACCAGATGGAAAAGAAATAGAGAAATCCATACCCACAGGCAAACACTCCAATAATTTCAAAGCAGAAATGGAAGCCATAATAGAGGCAGCCAAAATGCTCATGAATTGCTTGCCGAGTCACAACAGACATGTAGTATTTCTAACGGATGCAAAATCAGTATTGCAGGCATTGAAAGATCCAAAGAACACGAGCATGAATGAACTTACGGCCTGCTTACTACACCTCAGCAGTACCACCAAAGATACAGTACTGCAGTGGATCCCAGGTCACTGTGGCAAACCTGGAAATGAAAAAGCTGATCTCCTGGCAAGTTAAGGGGGATCACTGGAACAAATAGAAAATGATAATACGTACTATGAAAGTAAGACCATGTTAAAAGCAGAATATAAGAAAGAGTGGAAGCAAATGCACCCAACTGCAGAACCAAATGACCCCTACCACCAAATGTCACGCAAGGAACAAACCATCATTTTCAGGCTACGAACTGGTCACAACAGACTGAGAAGTCACATGCTCCGAAAGCTGAAGATTGGTGAGACAGACCTGTGCAACTGTGGACTGAGCCCAGAGACTGCAGAACACATTCTTCATGCCTGTCAACTCTACCAAGAAGAGAGGGAGAAAATATGGCCTACTGAGACGGCACTGCTTCCAGACTTGAGGGGTTCCATGGATGACCTGAAGCGAATCACACAATTCATTGAAGCTATTGGTGCTGTAACCTGATATCTGACTGAAGAACGATGAAGAAGAAGAAGAAATGACCAAGGTAGTGGTTGATTGGTTTATAGACTTGAATTGGTTTGTTGGTTAAAAAGTAAATACCACCAACATCGTGTAATATAGGGTTACTGCACAAAACTATCATGTGGCTGCACACCCTACCTTGACAACAAATGATGTCCCCTAATTGAGACAACCCTCCCCCCTACACGCACACACTCCCCCCACGGTGAACCACTACTTAAGACAAAGATTCACCTGTTAGAAGAATATATCAATGTTATTCTTATATTTATCACACTTTTCACATTTTTATTTGAGACATGCTCATAAAGTGTTTTCATATCACTGAATCCTTGCAGAGCGAATTGATGTTACATTATTGTTGTATTTTTCGGCACCATTTTTAGGTATAATCATACTGCCGGTACAAGGACGGATAGTTCCTCTCTGCATCGAAACTACAAACTAGTTCAGATATGTTCTTTGCGTGAGACTCGCCCTCAGAAGAAATTAACACAAATATAACAAGAATATTACTAGAACGTGAATTTACTATTTCACACGAACTTACTATGACATCAATGTTAGAAGACATTAGATATGACATTTATGTCAAAGTGTATTTACAACGACAGACATGTCAACAAAAACTGGATATGACATACATGTCAACAGTAATTTACTGTGACATAAAATCACGGTGGACTGATTAAGCATCAACGTGGATTTACGGTAAGACATGAGGTGTGTGCAGGTGTGTGTGGGTGTGTGCGGGTGTGCGCGGGTGTGTGCGGGTGTGTGCGGGTGTGTGCGGGTGTGCGCGGGTGTGTGCGGGTGTGTGCATGTGAACGTACAGGTTGAACATATATTTGACAAACCAAACTGAGACAGCTACATCGAAAATCATAGATTGGAAAATCATAGATTGGAAAATCATAGATTGGAAAATCATAGATTGGAAAATCATAGATTGGACAATCATAGATTGGAACATCATAGATTGGAACATCATAGATTGGAAAATCATAGATTGGAAAATCATAGATTGGAAAATCATAGATTGGAACATCATAGATTGGAAAAATCATAGATTGGAAAATCATAGATGATATCAAGTACGTGCCCTTACATTTCAAACTGATGAAGATACTATACACTCAATCGTGAAAGCATAGTTTTTCCACGAATAGTGACATTTCGAAGAAATTGTACACTGAAACATATTGCCACCATGAAAGGTGACATCTCGAACAGAAAAAAACTCTAATAATTCGACATAACAAGAAATGCTTACCGAGAAACTCCGAACTTTGGAAATTCGATATTGTTCTTTATGAAGACGGTGAAGTTGATGGAGTCAGTAAATGTTCTGATTTCTGATTGGCTGTAGATACAAGAGGTGTAATCATTATAATCTATATCTTTGGCTGTTATATGTTTGTTGCTCTCTTTATGATCATGGTGATGATGATGGTGATGTTGATGATGATGATGATGATGATGATGATGATGATGGTGATAATGATGATGATGATGATGATGATGGTGATAATGATGATGATGATGATGATAATGATGGTGATGATAATGATGGTGATGATGATGATGATGGTGGTGATGATGATGATGATGATGATGATGGTGATGGTGATGATGATGATGATGGTGATAGTGATGATGATGATGATGATGATGGTGATAATGATGATGATGATGATGATAATGATGGTGATGATAATGATGGTGATGATGATGATGATGATGATGATGATGATGATGATGATGGTGATAGTGATGATGATGATGATGATGATGGTGATAATGATGATGATGATGATGATAATGATGGTGATGATAATGATGGTGATGATGATGATGATGGTGGTGATGATGATAATGATGGTGATGATGATGATGATGATGGTGATGATGATGATGATGAAATCATTTCTTTATCTGTGAGCAGTTATACAGCTCTTGTCAGTCCGTAGTATTTCTGACAAAAGCACATGTCCTTCTCATATTATGTACCTGTGATCATTTCTAGACTCATATAAGAACTAAACAGCATTTATGTTTGATCTCAGAACCAAAAAAAGGGGGGGGAGATATTAGGTATGTTCATTATCTTCCTCGCACACTGAACACGTCCATTTTCGACTGAATTTATTCGAGGACTATCAATCTTTTATAGACATTCAATAATATGGTCAAAGAGTTGTGTGTTTATTAAATTTCATAATATTCTCGTCAACCTGTCATGAATTATTGCTAATAAATGTTGTTGTCATCTTGACCTCTTTCATGACCTCACGAATCATGAGGTGAGTACAATTCAGGTAACAACGAGAGGTTAATGACCATGTGGACACAGTCGACAGATTTAATAGTGTCTAATCAGCGAATATCTTTTATAAAAGTAATTCAAAAAAGTTGGGATTCCTTTTTTTGAAGAGTATACTTTTTTCACTATTCTGCTAAGTGTCCAAATATTCACTTGCATACATCAGAATTGGTTCTATATTACTTCTAAGAACATTCGTACCACAAGTGACAAAGATATATTAAATATGATGTTCTTCATTGCTCAAGATTCATTAACGCCATTCATTTATTTTTTTGGGGGGTTTTATTTTGAATTATGATTTCACTGAGGCCTATTACTTTCGTGATCTATATTTTTAAACATTTAAATGTTGACCTCGCAAAAATTTATTGACTCATACGAATTTCAACTCCAGCCTCATTCTTAGATTTACTTACAAATCATCTTCCACAGGACACCATCCAAAGATTTCACAAACATTTGTATTTCCATGATGATTCATTGGCGGAACACAATTTCCAGTAAATGGTCCTAAAATGATATTTAAATTAGTAAGGTCAATGATGTAAACTTAAAGTAAAGTCACTTAAACATGGTGTCTATAATGTAGCTGTGCACTGAATTTGACAAGAAAAATACGAGCTCGTATAAACTCAATATTGAATGTTGTGTATTTCCATTGTCCAGTGTATCGCGTAACTCAGGAGATTGTTGTTAAATGCAGAGATAAATTTTGTTCACTGACCAAGAATTATATTTGTTGTGCTACAAACCACTTTACCCAATAAACATTTGCTACGAGCAGTAGTCTTTAATTTTTAATCAATATTGTTGCACAAATCTGACAATTGTCCACACGTATATTTTCCACATTTATGACTCCTACATTGGCAACTTTGATGTACCATTATCTTCCACATTTACAACTCCCACATTGGCAACCTTCATGTACCATTATCTTCCACATTTACAGCTCCCACATTGGCAACCTTGATGTACCATTATCTTCCACATTTACAGCTCCCACATTGGCAACCTTGATGTACCATTCAGGTAGGAATCACATTCGTCAGGTGATTTCTTGAACATCTCCAGAACGTACTTCTCATCAATCTTCAATCCACCAACAGTATCAATCTTCAATCCACCGACTGTATCAATCTTCAATCCACCGACTGTATCAATCTTCAATCCACCGACAGTATCAATCTTCAAACCACCGACAGTATCAATCTTCAATCCACCGACTGTATCAATCTTCAATCCACCGACTGTATCAATCTTCAAGCCACCGACTGTATCAATCTTCAATCCACCGACAGTATCAATCTTCAATCCACCGACAGTATCAATCTTCAATCCACCGACAGTATCAATCTTCAATATAGTATAGTATAGTTTTATATAGTACACTGCAGTACAGTAAAGTAAACTACAGTACACTAAAAGTACAGTGCAGTGTAGTGTAGTTTAATGTAGTGTAGTGCAGTGCAGTGCAGTGTACTGCAGTGCAGCGTAGTGCAGTGCGGTGCAGTGCAGTGTAGTGTAGTGAAGTGTACTGTAGTGTAGTGTACTGTAGTGTAGTGTAGTGTAGTGTAGTGTAGTGTAGTGTAGTGTAGTGTAGTGTAGTGTAGTGTAGTGTAGTGTAGTGTAGTGTAGTGTAGTGTAGCGTAGTGTAGTGTAGTGTAGTGTAGTGTAGTATTACATGACATAACATAACATTACAACATGACATATATATATTTGTATGTATGCATTGTTTTTTCCTTCTTGCAGACGGTCATTATTCAAAAAGAAAAAGCAATCCTTTAAACATTTTCTTCGGAATGGGCACTTTTCAAACGATCATGTCACAGCAACAGAACTGTTTTGTTTGCGTTTCTTTATTGTTTTTTTTCATATCTATCAACACATTATTTCTGAACAACGCTGCTCCTGTACACAGGTTTTGCCTACAGACAGTCCAGTTTTCGGCAATATTTTTCCAAATTTTGGGGTCTATGATAACCCATTTCATTGAGGATTTACAAATGTTCTTATACCTCAGCATTGTCTTCCGTGGGCTTGATGGTCTTCAGCCATTGCCACAAATATTACTTGTTTTGGGATGCGACAGTATGACATTCTGCGAACAGGACTCAGCCAACGCAATCTATTTCTGTTGAGTATTTCTATGGCTGATGGTAGCTGAGTACCGTGCAACACTTCCGTGTTGGTAATTTTTCGTGCTAATTGATGCTGAAGATTTTGCGGAGACATCTTAGATGAAAGATGTTAAGTCTCTTCACATAACATAACAACATAACAGGATAAGATAACATACCATAGCAACATAATATAAAATAATATAACATAATAAGATAACATAACAACATAAAATCACATAAAATATATTATAAGACAAATGTTATTTTTATATTATTTTTGTCTTTGAAGTAGATTTTAAGACGAAAACATTAAAATTTCCTATTGTACATATTGCTTAAATTGTTAATATTTACTTTTTATATAACGCAACACATCCCGATCTATCCACGTAATATTCTAACACAATTATTTGTAGTACTGTGTGCCACATCTGTTCACAAGATCTGCTTTGACATTCTGATATCTAATTTCTGCACTTATATTCTTTGTGGCACCTCAACAATAATATTAACAACTTTTAAACAATACTTTGAACTCAGAAAGACAGGGTCCGAAAAATGGACAACACTTGGCCCAGAAAAACAGCAGATTAAATTTATACCAATGCTGGTAGGAGTGATTTTATAGGATTGTACGATTTTGGAATGTTTATGAATCATAAACTTCTTACGCAAGATTTTGGAATGTTTATGAATCATAAACTTCTTACACAAGATTTTGGAATGTTTATGAATCATAAACTTCTTACGCAAGATTTTGGAATGTTTATGAATCATAAACTTCTTACACAAGATTTTGGAATGTTTATGAATCATAAACTTCTTACGCAAGATTTTGGAATGTTTATGAATCATAAACTTCTTACACAAGATTTTGGAATGTTTATGAATCATAAACTTCTTACGCAAGATTTTGGAATGTTTATGAATCATAAACTTCTTACACAAGATTTTGGAATGTTTATGAATCATAAACTTCTTACACAAGATTTTGGAATGTTTATGAATCATAAACTTCTTACGCAAGATTTTGGAATGTTTATGAATCATAAACTTCTTACACAAGATTTTGGAATGTTTATGAATCATAAACTTCTTACACAAGATTTTGGAATGTTTATGAATCATAAACTTCTTACACAAGATTTTGGAATGTTTATGAATCATAAACTTCTTACGCAAGATTTTGGAATGTTTATGAATCATAAACTTCTTACGCAAGATTTTGGAATGTTTATGGATCATAAACTTCTTACACAAGATTTTGGAATGTTTATGAATCATAAACTTCTTACACAAGATTTTGGAATGTTTATGAATCATAAACTTCTTACACAAGATTTTGGAATGTTTATGAATCATAAACTTCTTACACAAGATTTTGGAATGTTTATGAATCATAAACTTCTTACACAAGATTTTGGAATGTTTATGAATCATAAACTTCTTACACAAGATTTTGGAATGTTTATGAATCATAAACTTCTTACACAAGATTTTGGAATGTTTATGAATCATAAACTTCTTACACAAGATTTTGGAATGTTTATGAATCACAAACTTCTAAAAAACATCAATCTTAGATGCAATGGAACAACAATACTAGCTTAGAAGTTCCGTGTACTAGAATTGAGAGCAGAACAATTCCACACTCTGGTTAACCAACCTTCAACCCTGTGTAATAACATCATTTACACGCATGTCACAAGCTAAAACAATAAACAACGTGAACGATATCTCACTCTGGATTTACACGCAATGATATCACACCCAGCATGTACACACAATTATATCACACCCAGCATGTACACACAATTATATCACACACAGCTTGTACACGCAATTATATCACACCCGGCATGTACACGCAATGATATCACACCCAGCATACACACAATGATATCACACCTAGCATGTACACACAATTATATCACACACAGCTTGTACACACAATTATATCACACCCAGCATGTACACACAATTATATCACACACAGATTGTACACCTAATTATATCACACCCGGCATGTACACGCAATGATATCACACCCAGCATGTACACTCAATGATATCACAACCAGCATGTACACGCAATGATATCACACCCAGCATGTACACGCAATGATATCACACCCAGCATGTACACGCAATGATATCACACCCAGCAAGTACACACAATGATATCACACCCAGCAAGTACACACAATGATATCACACCCAGCATGTACACGAAGTAATATCCCACCCAGCAAGTACACACAATGCTATCCCACCCAGCATGTACACACAATGATATCCCACCCAGCATGTACACACAATGATATCCCACCCAGCATGTACACACAATGATATCACACCCAGCAAGTACACGCAATGATATCCTACCCAGCATGTACACGAAGTATTATCCCACCCAGCAAGTACACTTAATGATATCACACCCAGCATGTACACACAATGATATCACACCCAGCAAGTACACACAATGATATCACACCCAGCATGTACACGCAATGGTATCCCACCCAGCATGTACACGAAGTAATATCCCACCCAGCAAGTACACACAATGATATCACACCCAGCATGTACACGCAATGATATCCCAGCCAGCATGTACACGCAATGATATCACACCCAGCATGTACACGAAGTAATATCCCACCCAGCAAGTACATACAATGATATCACACCCAGCATGTACACGCAATGATATCCCACCCAGCATGTACACGCAATGATATCACACCCAGAATGCATACGAAGTGATACGTGTGGAACGTTATTCTATAACATAATCTCACTGTTTAGTCTTGTCCCCACATATCAGATAAATGTATGTCTGAAAATTTTATCATTAACCGCTATTGACTGAGCTATTATTATTATTATTATTATTATTATTATTATTATTATTATTATTCTTGACTTCCAATTACAACTTCAGCAAATGGAAAGAACAAGGAGACTGACAAGGAGATTGTTTGAGAACTTACCATTTCCTAGTACAGAGATGAAGCCCATCTTAGATTGACAATAAGAGTCATTCGTACATGCTGCTTCCGGATTTTGTTGTGCTGACTGAGTGTAGAACAAGTGCACAAATATGATTTGGTATTGAGTGTGGAACAAATACAATAACATGATTTGGTATTGAATGTGAAGGAAAATAATGTTTCTTGCAGGTAAAAGAAAAAAAAATGAGTTAGAGAATAGATAGAGCGTCTGATGTAGTCTTTGTACAGCTACATTATGTTGACTATTTTATATATGATAATATCAATGTGGTGATAGAGATGACGATGATGATGATGATGATATTGTTGATGATGGTGGTGGTGGTGGTGGTGGTGGTATTGATGATGATGAGGATGGTAGTGTTGATAATGATAATGATGATGATGGTGTTGTTGTTGATGAGGATGGTAGTGGTATTGATGATGATGAGGATGGTGGTGGTGTTCATGATGATGATGGTGTTGTTGATGATGATGGTGGTAGTGTTGATGATGATGATGGTGTTGTTGATGATTATGGTGGTGGTATTGATGATGATGATGATGAGGATGATGGTGGGGTTGATGATGATGAGGATGTGGGGTTGATTTTGGCGAGGCTGCCGCTGCGCCCCTGGAGATTCTTTGCTGCACTCCATGGCGGCGCGGCGCACACTTTAGGAACCTCTGCTGCAGACAACTATGTCTGAACATTCTAAATACTGTATTAAAAAATAGAATTCAATAACTTACATCAGGACAGGTGGTTTGTTTTTGCAAAATTGTTGAAACAACACTTGTCATTACAAAAAACGCGTTGGTTTCCTATAGAAGAAAGAATGACAAAATAATAGCATTAATAATATATATAACCTGTAAGGATCGCTGGGTAGTCACACTGAATACATTAGCTCTCCAAACAACTCTATCATCAGCCATTCGGAGGAGTGTAGAAAATATGTGTAGAACACCATTCTTCAATGTTGGATCCAGGATTTTCACTGTCCTCTTCTACCTTTTATACTCTACCTTACACTGGTCCTTACAAAATCAGTTTAGAACTGACTTGTGTCTCGTTACAATGAAACAAGTTTACGCCATTTCACCGCTGCCAAAAATGGTTCTTGATAACCTGCAAATTTGTTTATTTGTTGCTAGACAAATATATTTGTCTTTCGTTCTATATAACTACTTTTTAACAAACATCCGTATCACTTATATGCATGTGTCTGAAACAATATTTCCGTCTCTGCATTTAGTGTCCAAATTTCACATCCCTATAAAAGTGTCAACTTAGGGGATTAATGTGACTAGAAATTCATAATGCAAACTAAATGAAGGGTGGCTTCTAAATACCATCATAAGAAGGAAGCTACAGTATATTTGACACTTAAAGCGACATGATGCATGATGGTATCGAAAGGCTGATTCTAGAGGGCAGAGTTCCAGGCATGAGAAGAAGGGGATTACCAAGAAGACGATGGACCAGCGATATCGAAGAATATATGGACATGTCTCTGGTCAATGCAGGCCTGCTTACCCCAGACAGAAAAACGTTCAAAGTATCCACGACGAAGACAACGTTTTGGAAGGAATATGTCACTTTATATATATATATACTTAACAATAGCTACCTAAATCGATTGATCTTTACTGTAATACTGATCCTATCATATCATATTGAACCTTTCCATGGTGAACCTCGAGCCATTGACAGAAACATAACTCCATCAATCATTGTGTTTAAGTTACGGTTTGAACATTACTCACCCTTGCCCCTGCTCCACAACTCTGACTCAACTCTCAGTGTTCTAATCCACAACTACCACTCAACCGATAAGTGCTCTAATCTGCAACTATGACTCCACTCATTAGTGCTCCATTCACAACTAATATAGGAGTTAGGCAGGGATGCATAATGTAACCAATACTTTTCAACATATACCTAGAGTACATTATACAGTAGACACTACATCATTGCAATACGTCTATATCGATCAGAGGTCGTCTATCTGTAAGCATCCCTTCACGGATAATATTGATCTCATAACTGGATCAGAACATGAACTACACCAAGAGTTAACAGTACATAAACTACACCAAGAGTTAACAGAACATAAACTACACCAAGAGTTAACAGAACATAAACTACACCAAGAGTTAACAGAACATGAACTACACCAAGAGTTAACAGAACATAAACTACAACCAAAAGTTAACAGAACATGAACTACACCAACAGTTAACAGAACATGAACTACATCAAGAGTTAACAGAACATGAACTACATCAAGAGATAACAGAGCATGAACTACACCAAGAGTTAACAGAACATAAACTACAGAAAGAGTTAACAGAACATGAACTACAGAAAGAGTTAACAGAACATGAACTACAACCAAAAGTTAACAGAATATGAACTACACCAAGAGTTAACAGAACATGAACTACACCAAGAGTTAACAGAACATAAAAAACAACCAAGAGTTAACAGAACATGAACTATACCAAGAGTTAACAGAACATGAACTACACCAAGAGTTAACAGAACATAAACTACAACCAAGAGTTAACAGAACATGAACTACACCAACAGTTAACAGAACATGAACTACATCAAGAGTTAACAGAACATGAACTACATCAAGAGATAACAGAACATGAACTACTCCAAGAGTTAACAGAACATAAACTACAGAAAGAGTTAACAGAACATGAACTACACCAAGAGTTAACAGAACATGAACTACAACCAAAAGTTAACAGAATTTGAACTACACCAAGAGTTAACAGAACATGAACTACACCAAGAGTTAACAGAACATAAAATACAACCAAGAGTTAACAGAACATGAACTATACCAAGAGTTAACAGAACATGAACTACACCAAGAGTTAACAGAACATGAACTACATCAAGAGATAACAGAACATGAACTACACCAAGAGATAACAGAACATGAACTACACCAAGAGTTAACAGAACATAAACTACAACCAAGAGTTAACAGAAAAGCTGGAAAACGTTGTCAGCAAGTACGGAATGAAAATGATGTAAACCATTATACAACGCATTCCGTTCTCTGGATTGCATTCTGCTAATCTGCAGGAGTTTGAGAACGGACGCAGACGACGAAGGAGGCGAAAACCACCTCAAGATCGTAAAATGTTTTGATTATGTTTCTATTTACCGGCTGCTCCGGTATTTAGACCAATATCGCGTATTCTTGAGAGCGAACGTGATTCACAATCTCACGTATTCTTGAGAGCGAACGTGATTCACAATCTCACGTATTCTTGAGAGCGAACATGATTCACAATCTCACGTATTCTTGAGAGCGAACATGATTCACAATCTCACGTATTCTTGAGAGCGAACGTGATTCACAATCTCACGTATTCTTGAGAGCGAACGTGATTCACAATCTCACTTATTCTTGTGAGCGAACGTGATTCACAATCTCACGTATTCTTGTGAGCGAACGTGATTCACAATCTCACGTATTCTTGTGAACGAACGTGATTCACACTTTTGAAAATATTATGCGCAGACGAGAACTCTTAAAGCATTAATTATCAGATCGCTCCAGTGATGTACCTGTTGATACTGTGGCCATGCTCGCCAGTATATCGACTCGCTCATTACCGTCAACACCCGCATGTCCTGACACGAATATAAAGATAATCATTCTGGTTATAGATTGTGTTAGTACCTCCACTCAATAAAGGCGGGCATTTGCCCCTAATTGACAATCAAAATTACAACAAACACATCCTCACTAAACGTACCTGTGGTGGAATGACGTAGTCAGCGACGTCATTAACAAGTGGTCCAAAACGTGTATTATTTTCATATATTATTCCCTTGACCTTTGTAGTGACGGCGCTTTTGACAGTCTCAAATTCTTGGTACCCTTTTTCATAAAAGATAGCAAACCTGGGAAAGTTGAAAACAAACATCACTAACCATAATATTTATTCTTAAATCACGTGTTCTTTTTCTAAATCACTTCTAATTCAAAATAAAGTTTTATTTTTCTAATTCAAGTGTTATTGTTCTGATATCACATGTTCTTGTTTTAAAACACATGCTATTGTTCTAAATCACATGATCGTGTGCTAAATCACGTGTTATTGCACTACATCAGGTATTTCTATTATAAATCACGTGTTTTTGCACTAAATCACGTATTCCTATTCTAAATCACGTATTCATATTCCAAATCATGTGTTATTGCACTAAATCACACGTTCTTGCACTAAATCACGTATTCATATTCTAAATCACGTGTTCTTGCACTAAATCACGTATTCATATTCTAAATCACGTGTTCTTGCACTAAATCATATAGGTCTTCTCCTGTTCTATATCACGTCATCTTGTTCTAAATCATATTTTCTTTTTTTATATCGAGCAATGATAAAAATATTAATTAAAGTTATATATATATATATATATATATATATAGAGAGAGAGAGAGTCTATCTATATAAAATTATATATATATATATATATATATATATATATACCTATATAAATTTGTTTATATATTAAAAACCAGCAAATTTCCACATATATATTTTCAATAAGATTCTTATCATTATTTTCTTGTTTTATAAAATATCCACGAATGTATCACAGCTACGGCAGAGACATAAACAACGCCGTATATATCCTTGAGAACATTAATGGAAGGAATGACGGGAATTACCGGGGATGTGTATTTGTGCTTTCTCGACTTTACTAAAGCATTTGATGAGGTGAAGACATAATTAGAATGTTGGAGGAATTAAACATTGATGGTAAATATCTGAGAATAATAAGGAATTTAAATATAAAAGAATAAACAAAGAGCAGGCATAAGAATCGATAACCAAACGGAAGCATTTCAACACATCAAACAAGGGGTTAGACTAAGTTGTTTACTGCCACCCGATCTGTTCATTGTATACAGCGAAATAATAATGAGATCCATACAAGATATTTGAGAGGTTTGAGGTGCTAGTCGTCTCTTTTGCTGTTCAGCTCTTTACCCTCGGCTGTGTTCCATCCACACAATCTTGTCCATGATATTCTTCAATATAAAATCATTAGTTGAAACAAATAAACACTGTGATCCACGATCAACTAAATATAATGACGTCATACTTTAGCGTCACAGAAAGAGTCGGTTGCTACCAAAACTTTGCTGGGATTTCCCTTACAATAAATACCAAGGGTGTCCCCAGAAAAGTAGTGCTTGCCGATCTCACGCAGTTACTCATCCTGGCTTATGCGTTATGCGACCTGGCTTATGCATTCTGGCTTATGCGACCTGGCTTATACATTCTGGTTTATGCGAACTGGCTTATGCGACTGATTATTATTGTCTTTTTGTCACCAAGAGATGAAAGGAATGCAACAAGTCGATTAAACAAAGATTAAGTGTTGGGAATAAACAAAGATTAAGTGTTGGGAATAAACAAGGATTAATTGGCAGGATTAAACAAAGATTAAGTGGGAGGAATATTCTTGAGAAGATGGTTTGGCATACACACAGCGCATACATTTTTCAGCTATACTTTTGAAAAATGGTTCAAGTAAGGGACAACATGCTAACTCTTATTGACAACCGACTCTTATTTAAAAGCCGAAGCATGTTCTTATAAATATCTAGATGACCGTTGTGATCGCTACGCCCTTAATAAGAACAATTTTATGTTATATATATATATTTCTAAACATTTGTAAGGTTTTCCTTTCGAATCTTGACGAAAGTTTACATTTCGAATAAAGACCTTTCAGCAGAATATTACTTAGGACCCCATTCGTGACGTTTTTTAAATTATTGTTGAGTTTTCTATTATTCACTATTTACATACTTGGAATCGCATACCAAATATAGCCAAGGCGATTCCAAGTGTATAAATAGTCACCATCCGAAATCCTAACAATAATTTTTAAAAACCTCACTGTAGGAAGGTCTTCTATACGGCCGACGGTTCGTTAAAGCCCCGCCTAAAAATATATTTGACTGTTGTCAGAAGTAAAAATACATGGCCATTGCTATATGATCACCTAAAAATGTGAAAACTACACATAGAACACTAACGCTTCGACGTTATCAACCCCTGTGATAGATAGTCATAGTAATGTAGACCATATTTTAATATCAAATGTGTTATTTAAAAAAGGCGCACATATTTATTTTCTAATTGATAAAACAATGCATTAATGTGTCTATAATGTATCGTGCTAATCTACAGGTGTTCAAACTATATCCTGCTAATCTGCAGGTGTCCAGGATGCAACCTGCTAATGTCCAGACTGCATCCTGCTGATGTCCAGACTACATCCTGCTAATGTCCAGACTACATCCTGCTAATGTCCAGACTGCATCCTGCTAATGTCCAGACTACATCCTGCTAATGTCCAGACTGCATCCTGCTAATGTCCAGACTGCATCCTGCTAATGTCCAGACTGCATCCTGCTAATGTCCAGACTACATCCTGCTAATGTCCAGACTACATCCTGCTAATGTCCAGACTGCATCCTGCTAATGTCCAGACTACATCCTGCTAATGTCCAGACTGCATCCTGCTAATGTCCAGACTACATCCTGCTAATGTCCAGACTACATCCTGCTAATGTCCAGACTGCATCCTGCTAATGTCCAGACTGCATCCTGCTAATCTGCAGACTGCATCCTGCTAATCTGCAGACTGCATCCTGCTAATCTGCAGATTCTCGAGAAAGAACAGCTAATAAAGAGACAAGTTTTACATTCTCCTCACATTCAGCATTCTATCACTTCTCTAGTCTGTACATGTTATTTCGATTGTACTGTCAATTATTTCGATTGTACAGTCAATTATTTAGATTGTACAGTCAATTATTTAGATTGTACTGTCAATTATTTAGATTGTACTGTCAATTATTTCGATTGTACTGTCAATTATTTAGATTGTACTGTCAATATATCTTTCTTAATTAGACAAAAGCGTTGGACTTACATCTGCCATCTTCTCAGAATGAACAGCCTAAGAATTCCCCAATTGTCACTATATTGGGTGCTACCCGGAATAAGAAGAAGAGGAAGACCTAGAGAAACTATACGAAGAACCATTAATAGAGAAGGCAGGTCAATGAACCTAAACAACACACAAGAATTGAAAGACCTGGCAACACAAACATAGAAATGGAAAGCTGTGGTTTCTGCCTTATGCACCGCCTATGGCCCTGGAGGTACAAAACATAACATAACTGTCAATTATTTTGATTGTACTATCAATTATTTCTAGTGTATTGTGAATTATTTCAATTGTACTGTGAATTATTTTTTTAAATAATAGAATCTCTTCGTTTGTGTCAGTCCGTAATAATATACTATTTTTTAATGAGGTGCGGGGACTTTTTTCACAGTGCACTAGATCTGTTTGTGGAGAGGTGCCTCACCAAAAGAGGCTTAATTTTAATTGCTTTTTAAATACCCGTATGTGCTGTGAACTAGTACTTGCGCGTACAAAAGGCGGTTCTGGTTTGAAACCCGTGTCTTCCTGTTTATTTTATGATTGATTAATGTAAATATTATATCAATCATTAACCAATAAATAATTTAAATATTCATTTCCTAGGGTTATGGTTATTTATGTTTTACATAACTATCACTAACCCTAAAAAAAAAATTAATAGGTGATAAACATAAACTGATAAATATATCCAAGGGAAATAATCAAATAGGGTGTATGGGTTCCAAGCAAAAACAAACAAAAAATAGAATATTGACTCCGTGCCTATCCATTCAGCCACGACTAATGAATACATTGGGGGTTCTCAAATTGGTTCTACCAACACTGCTTTATGCTGCGTCATCATGGACTATTTATGAGAGATACACTCGACAGCTTAACTCTTTCCATCGTTGGTGCCTAAGAAATATCATGGAAGTACGTTGGAAAGATTAAATATCAGACACGGAAATTCTTCAAAAGTCCTGAATGAAAAACAGCCATACCCTGTTGGTTAGGTCCCAGCCCCGCTGGACCGGCTACGTCGTATGTATGCCAGACAAGCGCTTTCCAAAAAGATTGTTCTATTAGGAGCTGTGCGATGGTAAACGTTCAAGCGGATGGCAGAAGTAGCTCTTCAATGATTACTGGAAGAACTCCCTCAAATACTGTAGCATTGATCCCAGCCTCTGAGATACTACAGCTCTTGATCGCGCAGCTTGACACACTCAGATCGCAGCTGACATCACCCAATTTGAAAAGGAATGAACACTGCGAACAATTTACCAGAAATATAAAAGGAATGAAAGATATGAAAAAGTTCTTACTCTGAACCCTCTGCACGCATGCAGGCACTGCAACAGATCTTTCCTGGTACTCATCAAACTACTTGGGCATCTGCGGAGTCTAAACCAAAATAGTAGACAAACAACAATGCTTCTATTCCATCATTTTTCCGCCACATGTGTTTAATGTTTTTCATACCATGCTTATCCTCGCTTGCGAAAGAGGAATATTGTCATTATCAAAAAGGTAACTGATGCATGAGTTAGGGAAAAACCAACAAAAAGAAAAAGCTTTCTGACCCCAAATCACACGAATAAATCCATATCCGGCTGGTCGACCAAATATTGTTGACTACCTCTAACTTACAT
>CM067304.1:4889021-5116521 GCA_034231615.1 Meghimatium bilineatum
GGCGGGTCTTTCATAGCAGCACAGAGTAGGACCACCTTTGTTCGGATGTGTTGGGTCATTGGCACAAGTAACACGGCGATACAGCGCATCGGTATTCTTATTTTTTGTTGATTTATGTCCCGCTAAAAATGTAGTAAGACAATTGTTCTGATATATAGTAGGATTAGTGTCCTGATATATTGTAGGATCATTGTCCTGATATATAGTAGGATCATTGTTCTGATATATAGTAGGATCATTGTCCTGATATATAGTAGGATCAGTGTCCTGATATATTGTAGGGGCATTGTCCTGATATATAGTAGAATCATTGTTCTGATATATAGTAGGATCATTTTTCTGATATATAGTAGGATCACTGTCCTGATATATAGTAGGATCACTGTCCTGATATATAGTAGGATCAGTGTCCTGATATATTGTAGGATCATTGTCCTGATATATAGTAGGATCAGTGTCCTGATATATAGTAGGATCAGTGTCCTGATATATAGTAGGATCATTGTTCTGATATATAGTAGGATCATTGTCCTGATATATAGTAGGATCAGTGTCCTGATATATTATAGGATCATTGTCCTGATATATAGTAGGATCATTGTTCTGATATATAGTAGGATCATTGTTCTGATATATAGTAGGATCACTGTTCTGATATATAGTAGGATCAGTGTCCTGATATATAGTAGGATCACTGTCCTGATATATAGTAGGATCAGTGTCCTGATATATAGTAGGATCAGTGTCCTGATATATAGTAGGATCAGTGTCCTGATATATAGTATAATCAGTGTCCTGATATATTGTAGGATCATTGTCCTGATATATAGTAGGATCAGTGTCCTGATATATAGTAGGATCATTGTCCTGATATATAGTAGGATCACTGTCCTGATATATAGTAGGATCACTGTCCTGATATATAGTAGGATCATTGTTCTGATATATAGTAGGATCACTGTCCTGATATATAGTAGGATCACTGTCCTGATATATAGTAGGATCAGTGTCCTGATATATAGTAGGATCAGTGTCCTGATATATTGTAGGATCATTGTCCTGATATATAGTAGGATCAGTGTCCTGATATATAGTAGGATCATTGTTCTGATATATAGTAGGATCATTGTTCTGATATATAGTAGGATCACTGTCCTGATATATTGTAGGATCATTGTTCTGATATATAGTAGGATCACTGTCCTGATATATTGTAGGATCATTGTTCTGATATATAGTAGGATCAGTGTCCTGATATATAGTAGGATCAGTGTCCTGATATATAGTAGGATCAGTGTCCTGATATATAGTAGGATCAGTGTCCTGATATATAGTAGGATCACTGTCCTGATATATAGTAGGATCAGTGTCCTGATATATAGTAGGATCAGTGTCCTGATATATAGTAGGATCAGTGTCCTGATATATAGTATAATCAGTGTCCTGATATATTGTAGGATCATTGTCCTGATATATAGTAGGATCAGTGTCCTGATATATAGTAGGATCATTGTCCTGATATATAGTAGGATCACTGTCCTGATATATAGTAGGATCACTGTCCTGATATATAGTAGGATCATTGTTCTGATATATAGTAGGATCACTGTCCTGATATATAGTAGGATCACTGTCCTGATATATAGTAGGATCAGTGTCCTGATATATAGTAGGATCAGTGTCCTGATATATTGTAGGATCATTGTCCTGATATATAGTAGGATCAGTGTCCTGATATATAGTAGGATCATTGTTCTGATATATAGTAGGATCACTGTCCTGATATATAGTAGGATCATTGTTCTGATATATAGTAGGATCACTGTCCTGATATATTGTAGGATCATTGTTCTGATATATAGTAGGATCACTGTCCTGATATATTGTAGGATCATTGTTCTGATATATAGTAGGATCAGTGTCCTGATATATAGTAGGATCAGTGTCCTGATATATAGTAGGATCAGTGTCCTGATATATAGTAGGATCAGTGTCCTGATATATAGTAGGATCAGTGTCCTGATATATTGTAGGATCATTGTCCTGATATATAGTAGGATCAGTGTCCTGATATATAGTAGGATCATTGTTCTGATATATAGTAGGATCACTGTCCTGATATATAGTAGGATCATTGTTCTGATATATAGTAGGATCACTGTCCTGATATATAGTAGGATCACTGTCCTGATATATAGTAGGATCAGTGTTCTGATATATAGTAGGATCAGTGTCCTGATATATTGTAGGATCATTGTCCTGATATATAGTAGGATCAGTGTCCTGATATATAGTAGGATCATTGTTCTGATATATAGTAGGATCACTGTCCTGATATATAGTAGGATCATTGTTCTGATATATAGTAGGATCACTGTCCTGATATATTGTAGGATCATTGTTCTGATATATAGTAGGATCACTGTCCTGATATATTGTAGGATCATTGTTCTGATATATAGTAGGATCACTGTCCTGATATATTGTAGGATCATTGTTCTGATATATAGTAGGATCACTGTCCTGATATATTGTAGGATCATTGTCCTGATATATAGTAGGATCAGTGTCCTGATATATAGTAGGATCATTGTCCTGATATATAGTAGGATCAGTGTCCTGATATATTGTAGGATCATTGTTCTGATATATAGTAGGATCATTGTTCTGATATATAGTAGGATCACTGTCCTGATATATAGTAGGATCAGTGTCCTGATATATAGTAGGATCATTGTCCTGATATATAGTAGGATCAGTGTCCTGATATATTGTAGGATCATTGTTCTGATATATAGTAGGATCAGTGTCCTGATATATAGTAGGATCAGTGTCCTGATATATAGTAGGATCACTGTCCTGATATATAGTAGGATCAGTGTCCTGATATATAGTAGGATCAGTGTCCTGATATATTGTAGGATCATTGTCCTGATATATAGTAGGATCAGTGTCCTGATATATAGTAGGATCATTGTTCTGATATATAGTAGGATCACTGTCCTGATATATAGTAGGATCATTGTTCTGATATATAGTAGGATCACTGTCCTGATATATAGTAGGATCACTGTCCTGATATATAGTAGGATCATTGTTCTGATATATAGTAGGATCACTGTCCTGATATATAGTAGGATCACTGTCCTGATATATAGTAGGATCAGTGTCCTGATATATAGTAGGATCAGTGTCCTGATATATTGTAGGATCATTGTCCTGATATATAGTAGGATCAGTGTCCTGATATATAATAGGATCATTGTTCTGATATATAGTAGGATCACTGTCCTGATATATAGTAGGATCACTGTCCTGATATATAGTAGGATCAGTGTCCTGATATATAGTAGGATCAGTGTCCTGATATATTGTAGGATCATTGTCCTGATATATAGTAGGATCAGTGTCCTGATATATAGTAGGATCAGTGTCCTGATATATTGTAGGATCATTGTCCTGATATATAGTAGGATCAGTGTCCTGATATATAGTAGGATCATTGTCCTGATATATAGTAGGATCAGTGTCCTGATATATAGTAGGATCAGTGTCCTGATATATAGTAGGATCACTGTCCTGATATATAGTAGGATCAGTGTCCTGATATATAGTAGGATCAGTGTCCTGATATATTGTAGGATCATTGTCCTGATATATAGTAGGATCAGTGTCCTGATATATAGTAGGATCATTGTTCTGATATATAGTAGGATCACTGTCCTGATATATAGTAGGATCATTGTTCTGATATATAGTAGGATCACTGTCCTGATATATAGTAGGATCACTGTCCTGATATATAGTAGGATCATTGTTCTGATATATAGTAGGATCACTGTCCTGATATATAGTAGGATCACTGTCCTGATATATAGTAGGATCAGTGTCCTGATATATAGTAGGATCAGTGTCCTGATATATTGTAGGATCATTGTCCTGAGATATAGTAGGATCAGTGTCCTGATATATAATAGGATCATTGTTCTGATATATAGTAGGATCACTGTCCTGATATATAGTAGGATCACTGTCCTGATATATAGTAGGATCAGTGTCCTGATATATAGTAGGATCAGTGTCCTGATATATTGTAGGATCATTGTCCTGATATATAGTAGGATCAGTGTCCTGATATATAGTAGGATCAGTGTCCTGATATATTGTAGGATCATTGTCCTGATATATAGTAGGATCAGTGTCCTGATATATAGTAGGATCAGTGTCCTGATATATAGTAGGATCATTGTCCTGATATATTGTAGGGGCATTGTCCTGATATATAGTAGGATCACTGTCCTGATATATAGTAGGATCAGTGTCCTGATATATAGTAGGATCAGTGTCCTGATATATTGTAGGATCATTGTCCTGATATATAGTAGGATCAGTGTCCTGATATATAGTAGGATCAGTGTCCTGATATATAGTAGGATCACTGTCCTGATATATAGTAGGATCAGTGTCCTGATATATAGTAGGATCACTGTCCTGATATATTGTAGGATCATTGTTCTGATATATAGTAGGATCACTGTCCTGATATATAGTAGGATCACTGTCCTGATATATAGTAGGATCATTGTCCTGATATATAGTAGGATCAGTGTCCTGATATATAGTAGGATCATTGTCCTGATATATAGTAGGATCATTGTCCTGATATATAGTAGGATCATTGTCCTGATATATTGTAGGGGCATTGTCCTGATATATAGTAGGATCACTGTCCTGATATATAGTAGGATCAGTGTCCTGATATATAGTAGGATCAGTGTCCTGATATATTGTAGGATCATTGTCCTGATATATAGTAGGATCAGTGTCCTGATATATAGTAGGATCAGTGTCCTGATATATAGTAGGATCACTGTCCTGATATATAGTAGGATCAGTGTCCTGATATATAGTAGGATCACTGTCCTGATATATTGTAGGATCATTGTTCTGATATATAGTAGGATCACTGTCCTGATATATAGTAGGATCACTGTCCTGATATATAGTAGGATCATTGTCCTGATATATAGTAGGATCAGTGTCCTGATATATAGTAGGATCATTGTCCTGATATATAGTAGGATCAGTGTCCTGATATATAGTAGGATCATTGTCCTGATATATAGTAGGATCATTGTCCTGATATATAGTAGGATCATTGTCCTGATATATTGTAGGATCATTGTCCTGATATATTGTAGGATCAGTGTCCTGATATATTGTAGGATCAGTGTCCTGATATATTGTAGGATCATTGTCCTGATATATTGTAGGATCAGTGTCATGATACTTCGACGCACGGAACGTAAAACAGTCCGATTGATAGTTTCTCCGATAAAAAAGTTAGAATAAACCAAAACCAAATATCAATAAGAGCATATAACAAAATAATATCCGGATATAGAGTCAAAGAAAACGGTGGATAGAATTCGCGAAGACAGATTTGACTGAACCAACATGGACTCAACATAACGAAGGCGACACATCTGTCTTTGAAATGATAAATGAGTGTCCCAGTTCTACTCTTAACGGCAATTGAGGATACCATCAACCATCATTCACCTGGGGAAAGATAACAGAGACAGCTGTCCTGCTGCAGAAGAGATCCTACAAGAGAGATCCTACAAGAGAGATCCTACAAGAGAGACCCTACAAGAGAGACCCTACAAGAGAGACCCTACAAGAGACAGAGATTGAATGATAACAAAAATACAAAAAAAGGATAACCCAGACATTCATATAATAACATGCCCATTAGTGCTCCACTCTCCGTTTCAGCAGCCATTCGAGTGTATGTAGACTCAAAGTCCCAATCAGGTGTTGATGTCGTGATCTTCGATTTTATTCTCCTCAAAGAATACATTATTCTTCCCTCTTCTTTAATCACTTCCATTTCTGTCATTCTTTGTATGTGTATGTTTTCAGTGTCATGTCAACATCTAAATTTTGCGTTGAATTTATGACTGATTTTTTTTCTCTCTAGGAGCTAACCAATAATGTTAGTTATATTGCTGTTTAGGAGTTAACCTAGATATTCTTAATATTCAATGTTCGTAACGTTGTCAAAAGCTTTAGTGTAGTCTATAAAACAGAGGTACAGATCTGTTTTTACCTCTATAGACCTCTCTATTAGTGTTCTCAATATATAAATCGCATTGTTGGTGCCTTTGCCTTCTACAAAACCACATATTCACCAATTATATATTGTTAATACAAAAATTCTTTTGAATGCCTAAGAGTCCGGGCAATTGCATATTTATACAAATCTCTGCAATATTCCGTCCACCTTTTCATTATGTTTTCTATTTCGTTCAGCATCTCTACTTTGCTTGGGTTTGTGGATATATGGGTAAGGAAAACGATGATTGTACAGATATGTCAATGTACTTTTTTACAATGTGTAACACAAACTTGCAACTGTGAAAATAAAACGCATGCCTATGATAGTGTACTAGTTTTTACATGCAGTAACTGTCAAACAAGGACATCGACATACACATATATCAGTTGAGTAACTTTCCCAGTATGAATATTGTCACGCAATTTTTGTTTAGTGACAGTATAAGCAATCGCCTCCGGTCATAATAAGAGGGAATCGTATGAGTCAGTTGTGCTATAATATATTAATATTTTGCCAACCAACTAAGTATGTTTAACGAAATCTAGAAATTAGCTCACCTGCACATAGTTTTTATGTGAAGACATTTTCAAGACAGGTGTGTTGTGTATGTTAATCATTATCGCGAGTGGTGGTCTAGACCAGTGATTCTCAACTTGGGTGATATGGCCCTCCGCCATCACAGAAGGGATGCACGAGGAGCAATTACGAAATGAGGTTGGGGTACAATAGAGCAAATATTTCTACGATATTCCTATCATCATCATGTGACATATTCTTTCTAGAACTTTGTATTTGCAATTGAGGTCCTGAACCCGACTCTATACTGTGCCAATCTGCGTGCCTTCTTCAATGATATCTTCATAACAGATAGTTAGTTAGTTAGTTGGTTGGTTGGTTGGTTGGTTGGTTGGTTAGTTAGTCAATTCGTTAGTCGGTTAGTCAGTTAGTCTGTTAGTCAATTAGTCAGTTAGTCAGTTAATTAGTTAGTTAGTTAGTTAGTTAGTTAGTTAGTTAGTTAGTTAGTTAGTTAGTTAGTTAGTTAGTTAGTTAGTTAGTTAGTTAGTTAGTTAGTTAGTTAGTTAGTTAGTTAGTTAGTTAGTTAGTTAGTTTGTTAGTTAGTTAGTTAGTTAGTTAGTAAGTCAGTCAGTCAGTCAGTTAGTCAGTTAGCTAGTTAGTTAGTTAGTTAGTTAGTTAGTTAGTTAGTTAGTTAGTTAGTTAGTTAGTTAGTTAGTTAGTTTGTTAGTCAGTTAGTTAGTTAGTAAGTCAGTCAGTCAGTCAGTCAGTCAGTTAGTCAGTTAGCTAGTTAGTTAGTTAGTTAGTTAGTTAGTTAGTTAGTTAGTTAGTTAGTTAGTTAGTTAGTTAGTTAGTTAGTTAGTTGGTTGGTTGGTTGGTTGGTTGGTTGGTTGGTTGGTTGGTTGGTTGGTTGGTTGGTTGGTTAGTTAGTTAGTTAGTTAGTTAGTTAGTTAGTTAGTTAGTTAGTTAGTTAGTTAGTTAGTTAGTTAGTTAGTTAGTTAGTTAGTCGTCGGATCATCATCACTGCAAACTGGACACATCCATAGTTGCTCCGATCTCTCCTTGAGTGTATCCGCCATCACACTTCTGCTAACAGTACCGGTCCTGTGCTGGTTGACCATCATTCTTCTGCGCCCTCCAAAATGTTCACCTCGGGCAACACCGCATTTCAATCCCTGATCTTTAATCCTAGCCATTGAAAATGAATCATCATCCACATTAGTTTCACCCTTGTGTGTTATATCTCTTAAGGAGTTCAAAACGTCAACGCGATCCATTTCCCCATCGCCTTGTGCCACAATCGCGCACGATGCCAGTTGATCCGCTCTTTCATTGCCTCGAACGCTCACATGATTGGCACGAAAATAAATGTAACAACTTTCAAGCTCGCCTTTCTCAAGGCCTCAATCCACTGTTCGCGAACGAGACCCACTTGTACCTTCTTAAACATACTCATAGAGTCACTCAAGATGCAGACCTGCGTTACCTTCTGTGTGCGTAGCCACTCAAATGCCTTGGTCACCGCCATAGTCTCCATGGTCATACTACTCGTAGTGACCGCAAAGGCACCACTTTCCTCCTTGATCGTTTTACCTGCGCACTGAGCTGTAAAGGCCCAAGCACTGCGAACATGCCTAATTACAGATCCATCAGTGTATATAATCACATCCCCATCTTTGGTATTCTCACTGATTAAAGCCTGCACTTCTTTTTCCACAGCTGTGGGACACCATTCTCTGCATTCCCTGCTAAGTGATATTACTACTCTCAAACAAGTTTCGAAATCTGTGGGTAGACCTATCCATTCCGTACCTGCTGCCATATCCTGTAATCTGCACACGCTTTGTATTACATCCTCAGCACGTCCCATCCACGACCTTCCTCTCTTGAGTCTGCTGCCTTTAACTTTCTGTATTTCGGAATGCAATAGGTGTTCCTTATTTGCATGTATTTGAAGGTACGTCCGTGTACGGCAATACTGTAATCTATGCTCAACTGTTGGGCAGTCAAGTAGGTATCGCATAGCTATTGTCGATGTGTCTCTTGTGCATCCCAGAATGATACGCATTGCTGCATTCTGGACTCTATCCAGTCTTTCGATCTGAGTTTGGCTAAGAGTCAGAATTGCCAGTGCATATTCCACCACAGACACAAATGAAACGAGATACGGGAGCAGTGATCCGTCTAAGGCATTCGTGACGTTTTTTTCCTTGAACAACCACATGGTAAAGACGCCCATGCCACAAGTTTCGTTGTCCGGGAAAAGTTTAGAAAGAACTAGCACAGTGAGATATCTGGGTGTGTTTTTTGACAGAAGCCTGAGTTTCAGGGAACATGTTGACCACATTATCATAAGGGCAGGCAAAGGCTTAGCAGCAATGAAGGTTATGGCTGCTGCGCATTGTGAGCAAAGATTGTAATTTCTTTTATACCAGGGTATGGTTGTGGCTTCATAACAGTCTTTGATGCCATTTGTCCATCTCCTTCTAGATCTATCTTTTCTTCTACTTCCCGGAATTCTGCTGTCTATTATGTGTCTTTCCATGTCATTGTGTCTCTTTACATGTCTGAAATATTTCAGTTTTCTATGTAACATTGTATTCACCAGCCATCCTTCCTCTATTTTCAGCATACTCTAAACCTCACTGTTCCTTATCTTTTCTGCCCAGGAAATTCTTATTATTGCTCTATAACACTTCAGTTCGAATGCCGATATTCTTTTTGCCGTTGTTCTATTTATTGTCTATGTTTCGCAGACGTATGTAGCAACTGGAAAAATGTATGAACTAAGAAGTATACATTTTGTCTCTTTACAACATTTGTTTCATATATTTTTCATTTCGTTTAATGTCACTACCGCTAATCTTCTCCTAATTTCCATTGTACAATCACCTAAGCTGTTTATATTTGCACCCAGATAATCAAACTTGTCGACGTTTTCCAGTTCCATGTTATCTATTTTAATTCTTGGTGTTACTTTGGTGTTATCTGTTGTCATGATCTTGGGTTTCTGTATGTTTAATTGAAAGTTTTGTTCTTCGCTGTATGTTTTTCTTTTCATGATCATCCTTTCTAGTACTTCTATGTGTGTAGTTAGAAGTACCGTATCATTTGTGTACCTTATCTTTGTTATTTCATATCCTCCTATATTTAGGGGATGGAATATTTTGTGTTCCTTGTCGTTCATTACTTTCATCATGATGTTTTCCGCGTATACATTATAGGGCCTATAATTATGGTGATAGGGTGAATCCGATAAGCCTATATATCATATATATATATATATATACACACAAGGTGTGTTCAAATGAAACCTGTCCAAGTTTATTACAACAACATCAAGATGAGAAAATGTACATCAGCAGTTGTGTTACACATGTGTTACAGTTGTGTTACAGATGTGTTTAAAATGTATTACAGTTGTGTTAAAGATCTGTTACAGTTGTGTTACAGATGTATTACAGTTGTATTATAGATGTGTTACAGGTGTGTTACAGATGATGGCAGATGTGAAACAGAAGTTAAAAGGAGAATAGGAATGACTAAAAGTACCTTCAATGACATGAGGAAATTATTAATATCTAAACAAATTACAAACAAGTTAAAAATGAGAATTATAAAATGCTACATCTATTCCATATTAATGTATGGCTCAGAAACATGGACACTAAATAAACAATTAGAAGACAAAATTGATGCCTTTGAGATGTGGGTATATAGAAGAATAGGGAGAACATCATGGAAAGAGAAGAATACAAATAAAGAGGTGCTAAAAACACTTAATATGAAGAAAGAACTACTAAGAGAAATAAAGATCAGGCAAATAAAATACTTTGGACACATTAAAAGACATGACACCTTATTGAAGACCTTACTTGAGGGTAAAGTCAAAGGGAAGCGAGCAAGAGGTAGGCAGAGATACAAGTGGGAGAGTAACATTACACGATGGACAGGTTACAGTCTAGCAGAGTGCACCACCAAGACAAGAGACAGGAGATGTTGGAGATACGTTGCAGCCAACCTTCGTTGCGGAGACGGCACTTGATGATGATGATGACAGATGTGTTACGGTTGTGTTACATATATGTTTCATTTGTATTACAGTTGTGCTACAGTTGTGTTACAGTGTGGCAGCAGGTGTAAAGTAAGTATAATAATAATATTTTTCCATTCGTCGTCTTTTACTGTTTTGTTTGGGTCTTGATAAAGACCTTTTGGTTGAAACATTAAATGTGATTTGTGTATTGTAATTTTTATGATTTCTTGTGTGCGATTCATTACCTACTAGTTTTAGCTATAGTCTGCGTGTCTCATTGAAACGATATATAAACCTGGTTTTTTTACGTAAGTCTAATTGTTGTTACGTTTCACGCAGTTACCTTGTATTGATTGTCATATTAATATTATCCATCCACTTCGTCTTCTTGTCACCTCGTCTTCTACTACATCTTCTTCCTGAAGTCAGTATACATAATAACAAATTAAGTTTTAAAAGACGAAACTTGAAACAGGGTAATGACGTTTTCATTATCACTAGAAACACACGTAATAACACATAAATTGGCGTTTCAACCAAAATACCTTTATCAAGAACGCATAGTACGACGAATAGGAACGGCACTATTGAATCAAGCTATTCCCTTAAGATATGGCACATATTTCCTAAGGCTGGATTGACCTATGATCCGTTGGTCATTTTAGAAATATACATGTTAGTGATGCGCTGAAATTTTACACTATATCACCAAAACTCTAAAAGTGCAAACAATCGACCGTTGTACCATAATGAATTGTACATGAATCAATGATACATCTTTCTACAGAAAAATACACCGGGAATTTTGGCAGCACAAAAGTAAATATCAGCTGTTTATTAGCGATTTCTGTAGGTTTTTTACTTTTAGAAAATGCCTATTTATACATATTTCAAATTTATTACCTATATATTATATAAGTATATTAAAACTAGAATTTTTGCTGAATATTTTATTTAAAAGAAGTACTAGCTATTTGTTTCGTGTCTTTTTGTTCAGCGGGAAATTCATTTGTTTGCAGTCTGTTGAAAATGGTTGGTATATCTTTATTAAACTATACAAACTTGAATTCAACTAATTACATCAATCGTATTTGAAATTTTAACATATATCAATAATAATATATTTATTCTTGATTAGCAACCAGTATTATGGTATACAGAACATTCCAATAAGACCTAAGTGCGCAGCTGTTCGCTCCAGCAAATTTCCAAACTAACACAACAGTTACTGATTACACAACTGACAACACTCATACTCAGTGACTCAGTGTGTTAGTTAGTAACAGTAACATTACAACTAACTTAAAAGTTATTCAACTTGAGTTACTGTCATCTCATCAGATGACTAATTGGAAAGATTTCAAATCAAACGACATACTAAGAGAGGAGACAAAATAAAAATACGTGACGAACATCATCAGAAAACGCCGCTGGACATATCGGAGTGTACAGTTAAGTACATGTGTATTGTAACATACATTACATACTTAGAATGAAGGAAGATGGAATTCCACGACAAGCCTTCAAATCAATGTGGACACCAGACAGGAAAAGAAAACAGGGAAAACCAAAAACAACGCTCAGTAGAACATTTATGAATGAATTAAAATAAACAGGCATAAATCCACAAGATCTGCAATCCCTAGCAACTGACCGACATGCATGGAGAACTATGACATCCGCCCTATGTGCCAAAAACTGGCATGGTTTGAACATGTATGAATGCAGACATGATTTCGGCTGAATCCTAGTTTGATTCTCCACTGTGACCTTTGTTCTACTTTCGAGGTATTACCTGACCTTTGCAGCGTGATTAGTAGAATTTGTATTTAAAGGTATATTAATTTTGTATTAGTATTTACATTAGGGATGGGGGTAAGGGTTAGCATCAGTTATAAATGAAATAATAAAGTATTTATCAAAATTGTAATTATAAGTGTGCTTGAGATGTCGTTTGTGTCGGGAGATGTGATGTCACGGCATCCAATACTTTCGATAATTTCATTGGTGTTACACGGAAATCCGTGACAACAGTGCGCTATTTATAGCACAACGGTGACATAAACTAGGATTCAACCATGATTTCTTGTCAAAAACAATACTGCAGGGAACTGTCGAAGGGGGAAGAAGCAGAGGAGTACAAATAAAGGCATGGACAGACAACATCAAGGAATGGACAGGACAAGATATTTTCACAATCCTCCGCATCGTTGAAGATAGAATTCACTAGAGGACTCTGTATGCTGAAGCATCCAATGTGGTACTCCTATGACCCTGAAGGGTTACAGGATTATTAACTGAGACAGGTGTCAACCAGGATCATTAGGCCTAGTTATTTATTACCATAGTGATGACTGTGGAAAAGAACAACTTGCTTAGCGCAGCACAGTACATATAATATTATTCTATACTATAGGCCTAAGTAAATTTAGCCCAAGAAATGTCTATGTTCTTATTTGCTAAAATCTATTTACGATACTATTAATCTAACAACCAAATAAAAATACATATTTAAAGACGTGATTGTAAAAATCCGACATAGCAAAAATAATTAATAGAACAGCCATAATGGAATCTCATATTCAGTATGTACTTCAGCATGTGGTAACATAGGTCCTTCGATCTCATATTCATTATGTACTTCAGCATGTGTAACTGACTATTCCAATTCGGTGTTGGTTGATAAATCTAAATCTTCTTGTGATTCCTATATGCCACTTGTTTCTTGCTACACTCCCAGGTCCTGAATTCTAGCCACATGACACATTCATAAATTTCTCTGTCTCTTCTCCTCTTGATCTTTCCGGTGGTTACTAAATGTTCAAGTTTTGCTTTTCTGAAATGTTTTTTTAATTAATACAATTTTAATTCTTATTTTTTGCCCAGTCAAAGAAGAAAGGATTAAGCCTTGATGAGAAACGATCACGTATGACAGATTTTTTCTATGAGAAGGTAAGCTTGTGCAGTTAACTAGGCATGACTCACATTCTAAAATTATTTTACATGGAACAGTCAAGGGTGCAAGGAAAAGAGAAGGACAGAATATTGTGGATTGATAACATTACTGTGTAGACATGTCAAACTGGGAGAGAAGAATATGAAGAAGAAGATAACATCAAGGATTGATCTGGGAGTGATTTTTCTACACTCTTTATTTGATAGAAGACACAATATCCGCTAGCCTACATGTCTTCATCATCCTTGGGGATTATTTGATAGAAGACACAATATCCGCTAGCCTACATGTCTTCATCCTTGGGGATTATTTGATAGAAGACACAATATCCGCTAGCCTACATGTCTTCATCCTTGGGGATTATTTGATAGAAGACACAATATCCGCTAGCCTACATGTCTTCATCCTTGGGGATTATTTGATAGAAGACACAATATCCGCTAGCCTACATGTCTTCATCATCCTTGGGGATTATTTGATAGAAGACACAATATCCGCTAGCCTACATGTCTTCATCCTTGGGGATTATTTGATAGAAGACAAGGTAAGAAATGGAGACAAGATGTGACGATGTTGATTTCCTCATTGGTGACATTTTGTCAGCCTATCCCCCAACTTCCTTAATCACCTACAACATGGTTGTCACATGGGCGATTTAAATAGGGTATCTACATTTCAAAAGCTTAAAGTCTGTCTATTTTTGTGTTCATTGTCCATGTTTCTGAACCACACATTAGTGTATAGTTAATGTAGGATTGTACAATTCTCATTTTTAGTTTGTGATTCGCTTGGATATACTGTGTCCGGCAGAATGACCACCGATAACAAATGTCAATATTCTTAATACTATTAATGACTGACTGACCGGATTTTTATTTTCTGTTAGGCAAAGGCTACAAGCTTCAGCAGAAACTCATCAAGTTCTGTATATCTCAACATGAGCGGCTTAGTGGGGCCTGAAGAATGTCAAGGCAGTATTCTATCTATCTATCATCCATCTCTCTCTCTCTCTCTCTCTCACTAGTAGTATGATAATGAAGGTGCTGGTGGTGACCAGGGCAATATGAAATGACTGGAAACCCGCAGTGTTACAAATACTTGTTTCCTGACTGATTCTCTCTGAGTATGTTGAGAAAGATTTATTCAGACTATCTACACTTTGAAACAATCACCAAATCTGTTGCTGGTCATGCGGGTGTTGTAGGAAATAAAAGAGCAGACAGACTTGTGAGCATGGCCTCAGTGACAAGTGGTAGTTCAATGGACCATGCTGATATTTTAAATACAATCAAGAAGTGACCAGTTGGAAGATGTAGGGTATGTTTATACTATGTTGATGGGTCTGAATGCAAGACCTGGGAGTGAAACATGATCTTACAAGAAACAAGTGGCATGTAGGAATCAATATAACAAACCAGTTATCAATCTAGAACAGTGAGCTATCATGCTGAAGGAAATATGTAATAAGAGAGGAGAGCATCTATAGACTTGCCATGATGACGTTTAACATTGATCTAGGCTGGTAGAGGCTCTGCTAGTCATAGGTACACAATATGAGGATGTTTAACATTGATCTAGGCTGGTAGAGGCTCTGCTAGTCATAGGTACACAATATGAGAATGTTTAACATTGATCTAGGCTGGTAGAGGCTCTGCTAGTCATAGGTACACAATATGAGGATGTTTTCTAGGAATTTTGGTTCTGTGCCACATTCTCTGTGACTGTATTATATCATCTGCTTATGTACTTTTGTGAGACCTAGGATACCCCGTCACAACCGCATGTACTTAACAAGTGCAGCATGCAGTCTTTCTGGCTCAATGCTGTGGCAGTTGTTCGTCTCTTGTCACTACTGGGAAATCTGTAGTTCCATTTGTAGTAGACCTAACTTGCTAGGGTAAACATTGGTCATGATTGGATATGGGTAGGCCCGACCACTGGTGGTATACTTAAGCTGCCATCTTCATTATTTCTTGATTAGAAACTGGTTTCACAGCACGTGTGGCATTCCCATAAGTGCTCCGCCCTCTGTTCCAGCAGCCATCCGACTCGATGGTGTTTCGAGTCTAATGCGACTGAAACAGACGTTGACATCAGGGCACAACTCTGGCCCTTGCGACAGTTTTCTTTGTTGTTCCACCCACCCACGCCGTGCCCATAACTAGTTCAAACACAATGTCAGCCTGTCAGAACATCATGGTAACTGTTATCGAAGGTTACGACTACGGGATTATGTAGATGACATGCCATGAAGCTTCTATAAGAAGATAACCTCAATATAAAGGCATGTCATCCTAATGTTTTCTGTTGCATGGTTGGTTTGTCTAGTGGGCCATTGGTGAGACCCACAGACGCAACCACATGCGCAAATGTTCATGATAAAGGGCTGGCCTTGATATGGATGTTTTAACCAGTGTTATAATTCTGTGTGTCCTGACATGTAACTGTAGACATATTTTATTATATAGACTTCTCTATTTTTAATGTTATTTCAGAAGGACTTCTTTCAGCTCAAAGATCTAGAGAAGCAATGCCCGAAGGAAAAGGGCATCACCTCCATGTCTGTTAAGGAGGTTGTTCAGAGTTTGGTTGATGATGGGATAGTGGACAGTGAAAAGATTGGCACTTCCATCTATTTTTGGGCCTTCCCAAGCAAAGCTAGTCAGAATGTAAATACTATAACTAGTTGCTGCAATTCTCTTATACCCTTGTATGATTGTTGTTCATTAGTATGTTTGTTCATTTATATATTTGTTTGTTTATATGTTTGTATTTTGAAGTAAGATGTGTCAGGCCGAAAGGCGCAGATATCGCAGCAATGCTGTAAACCATGACACAACGCATTCCATTCTACAGACTGCATCCTGCTAATCTGCAGGAGTTTGAGAACGAACGCAGAAGAAGTATTTATGTTTGACTACTGACAAATACGATTTTAGCAGACAATCAGTATGTTTAGAGCATGTGATGAGAAAAGTAAAACTTGAACATTTAGTAACCACAGGAAATATCAAGGGGAGAAGAGACAGAGGAAGACAAAGAGAGAAATTTCTGAATGGGTTGTCACTGTGGCACAAAAAGAAATCACGAACTGAACTTATTAACAACACAAGAGACAGAAAGTTGTGCAGAATCATGATCGCCTATGCCCTTGATTGATTAATGTATATGTTTCTATGTATGTTTGTTCATTTATATGTTGTTTCTATGTATGTTTATTTATTTATATTTGTGTGTGGTTGTTCATATATATGTGTGTATGTTTGTTCATTTATTTTTATGTTCTTAGTATGTTTGTTTGTTTCTTTTATTTGTATGTATGCTTTTTTGTATGTAATGTTTATATCTGAATTGTGTTTATTGTTTATGTTGAATATTTGTAATTTTTGTATGTATGTCTGTCTGCTAAATTTGATAATTTGGTAAGTCAGTAAGTAAAAGATTTGAATGTGTTTTTTTTAGTACTATAAAACATTGATTTGAATGTGTTTTTTTTAGTACAGTAGAACATTGATTTGAATGTGTTTTTTAGTACATTAGAACATTGATTTGAATGTGTTTTTTAGTACATTAGAACATTGATTTGAATGTGTTTTTTAGTACATTAGAACATTGATTTGAATGTGTTTTTTAGTACATTAGAACATTGATTTGAATGTGTTTTTTAGTACAGTAGAACATTGATTTGAATGTGTTTTTTAGTACATTAGAACATTGATTTGAATGTGTTTTTTAGTACATTAGAACATTGATTTGAATGTGTTTTTTAGTACATTAGAACATTGATTTGAATGTGTTTTTTAGTACATTAGAACATTGATTTGAATGTGTTTTTTAGTACATTAGAACATTGATTTGAATGTGTTTTTTAGTACAGTAGAACATTGATTTGAATGTGTTTTTTTTAGTACTGTAAAACATTGATTTGAATGTGTTATGTTAGTACAGTAGAACATTGAGTGCTTAATTACTGAAATGTGTTTCTGTGTTTAGAGAAAGAGAAAAATAGATGAACTTGAAGCACACATGAAAGAGCTGACAGTAAAAAAAGAACAGTTGATGCAGGCACTGAAGAAAGCAAAAGTTGGGAAAGAAGAATCAGTAAGTTTGATCACATGATGAGTTCACACAATTACATATATGTCAAATACCCATAATTAGCCGTATTTTGTAAAATATTTAGGCCTAGATTTTTCAAGGCTGATAGTGACACATTTTAGGGCTAAGTCTATTATACTTAATAATTAGTATAATTATATCAGAGTTGATAGAGGCACAGATATCGTGCTGCCCGACCGAAAAGACAAAACACCTAATACACAGATATGTGTTTTTTCTTTTATATTATGCTGGTAATAAAGCATCACACTTTATTTACGGCATATAGAAATGTTATATATATTAGAGCTGTGATAAAATATATAAACTCTATATAAGTATATTAGGGCCTAAATCAGATTTGTTCATTCTGTTTATTTATCTGCTATGTGTCAACAACAAAAATACATCTACTAAAGGAGTTGGTGATGCGTGATGTCATTCAAACCCCTCTGTGGGGGGGGGGGGGGGGGTAAACCATGACATTTACACTGAGCAACAAGTAAGAATAAAGAGATACGAAATAGATGCAACAAAACATACCAGATCCTAGGACAGATGACACGCATTTTCAAGAAAAAAATGTAAACATAGACACTAAAGTTGTATTATACAAGACTATTATTATTCCATCACTATGCTACCCGTGCCAAACCTGGACAATGACAGCACAAGACAAAAGAAAAATAGTGACAACAGAAATGACATGTCTACGAAGAATACTTGGAGTGTCATTAAGAGATAGAATTAGAAACGATAACATCAGACAGATAACCAAAACAATACCAGTATTGGAACACATCAAAAGACAGCAGATCAAGTGGTTTTCACACGCTTCCAGACTACCGACTTATAGCATGCCACAAATGGCTATGACACATAGACATAACGGTTATAAAGCCAGAGGCAGACCATGTAAAAGATGGATCACAGAAATCAAAGAAGCCACAGGAACAAGCTTACAAACAGCGCACAAGAAGGCCATCTCCAGAGAACTCTTCCACCCCTGACGCTGCAAGGCAAACAAGGGCCACAGTGTATAGATAGATAGATAGAACAAGTAAGAATTAAAACTGGTCAAACAACCATAACTCTTTCAAACTCGAATTGGAAGTATACCACTAAAATGTAATAAAGGGGTTTTTAAAAAAAAATAAACTGTCTTCGTGTGCCTCTGACAATGACATAGACAGGGGAGGGCTATGTTAACCACTCCTCCCTTAGCAAAGCAGAACATAACTTTGAGTTGGTCAAAAGGTCTGCAACTTTTCACTTATGCTTATGTCTGAAGTTTTGTTTTTTAACTTGTTTTCTATGCCATTATGATGTTGCACAGGATGAGAGAGAAGAGGTTCTAGAGGAATTAAATAAGAGACGCAAGGAGAAAGAGGAAATCTTAGAGGAGCTAGAGAAATATAGAGAAAGTGACCCTGAAGTTTTAAAACAAATCAAGGAAGAGGCTGATGCAGCAAAAGTGGCAGCAAACAGATGGACAGGCAAGTGATTAGTTGACTAGCTTGATCTAACATGGCTTGACTAGCTTGGTCTAATGTGGCTTGACTAGTTTCGTTTAACATGGCTTGACTAGTTTCGTTTAACATGGCTTGACTAGTTTCGTTTAACATGGCTTGACTAGTTTCGTTTAACATAACTTGACTAGCTTGGTCTAACATGACTTGACTAGCTTGGTCTAATGTGGCTTGACTAGCTTGGTCTAATGTGGCTTGACTAGTTTCGTTTAACATGGCTTGACTAGTTTCGTTTAACATGACTTGACTAGCTTTGTCTAACATGACTTGACTAGCTTGGTCTAACATGACTTGACTAGCTTGGTCTAATGTGGCTTGACTAGCTTGGTCTAATGTGGCTTGACTGGCTTGGTCTGATGTGGCTTGACTAGCTTTGTCTGACATGGCTTGCCTAACTTGGTCTAATGTTGCTTGACTAGCTTCACCTAACATGGCTTGACTAGCTTGGTCTAACATGGCTTATGATCGCCGAAGAAGAAGATCTAACATGGCTTGACTAGCTTCGTCTAACATGGCTTGACTAGCTTCATCTAACATGGCTTATGATCGCAGAAGAAGAAGAAGATCTAACATGGCTTGACTAGCTTCGTCTAACATGGCTTGACTAGCTTGGTCTAACATGGCTTGACTAGCTTCGTCTAACATGGCTTGACTAGCTTGGTCTAACATGGCTTGACTAGCTGCTCTAACATGGCTTGACTAGCTTGCTCAAACTTGGTTTGACTAGCTTTTGCCTATTGTAACTGTTTTCTTAGTGAATGTCTGCCTTCTAATGCTTGTGTAATAGTGCCATTATTTTTACTGTTTGTTAAATTTCTCTTGTATTTTCTTGAAAAAAGACTGAAGTTGAATCTTTCTTGTATACTGTGTGTTTGTATGTTTTCATAACCATACCCTATCGTCTAATTGTGCTTTCATTGTAAAGCTATCAACTGTGTGTTTTACGTAAGTTATATTGCAGCCAATCTTCAATGTGGAGGCTGCACTTGATGACAGTTGCTTAAATAGTTATCTTCCCGCCGCCTCCTAATTTCAAAATGGCCCCCTTAAAGTTTCCTTGACCCCCATAAAGGATGATGTGACCCACATTGAGAACCTCTGCCACAGATAAAATACCACATTTTGACTAACTACTACCATATATTTCCTTCACAGATAAAATACCACATTTTGACTAACTACTACCATATATTTCCTTCACAGATAATATCTTCTCGACCAAGTCTTGGATTAAAAACAAGTTCTGTTTTGATGACAGTGTCATTGACAAGCAGTTTGGTATCTCACCAGATTTGGATTACTTGGAGTAATTCTTCACAGTAGCACATTACTTCAGTAATTTGATTACTTGAATTAATTTTGTGTAATAATTGGCTCCAGCAGTAATTTGATGACGTTGAAGTATTTCTTCTTCTTTTGTGTTATTTCTCAAACTCTTGTTGGTAAGCAGGATGTAGCACACAGAATGAGATGTGGCATTGTTTACAGCTTGGCTGTGATATCTCCACCTTTCGGTATGGCACATGCAACTTCAGCATGGCGTCTGTGTCACTTTGATCATCTATGAAGTGGGACAGTGAATTTCACCTCAGAAACCTTCTTAGTTGCCTCTCACCATATGCATGACAGGTATCAGTGTTTCTATTCTCTGTTCCCCTCATGGCCTTGACAATACACTGACTATTGTTGAACTTATTCATCAGCTTGTGTTGTGCTTGAACACCACCTGCATGCATGTCACAAGAGGCAACAAAGAAGCTCAATCGTAGGGTTAGTAACCCACCACTCCCAGCATTTTTTCTTCTTCTTCAGCATTCATTCTCAAACTCCTGCTGGATCTCCCTTGCAGCAGGACGATGGTCCTACTAGAATTCCTCCAGCAGGATGTAGTCCAGAGAATGGAAATGCGTTGTGTCGCCGTTTAATTTGCACCAATGGCCTGACACATCCGTCTTTGGCGGAATTCCGTTTGGAAACAAATGCTATAGATAAATGCTGTTGAGTATCTGTTACTGTGTACATAAGAACAATGTGTTTGTGCGTGATAGAATTCATGTAGCAGCCGGTCAACAAGAACAATGTGTTTGTGCGTGATAGAATTCATGTAGCAGCCGGTCAACAAGAACAATGTGTTTGTGCGTGATAGAATTCATGTAGCAGCCGGTCAACAAGAACAATGTGTTTGTGCATGATATATTCATGTAAACTCCTGTGGAACAGACACTTGATATGACATTCCTTGATGACAAAAAATGTTCATTAATGTAAGGTGGAAAGTAGAAAAAGACGAAGTGGCCAGAAGAAGCAATTTTAGGACAATATCAAGGACTGGACAGGGTGTTGGACAAGTTTCCAAACTCATCAGGATGGTAAAGGATAGACATACATGGAGATATTTTTGTACCAAACGTTTCAATGTGACACCCCTATGGCCATGATGGGTTTTATTATTATTATAACCCACCAAAGTGTATATATATTGTGAATATGCCTTGTCTTCTTGCAGGGAATCAACCAATGTTGTCTGAGCGCACGTCTTGAGATTACAAAAGAGTTATCGTAGTTACAGTCCCCTCCCAAGTAGAAGACTGCTGAATACTTTACTGACCAGCAATCGTAACTATTTATCTCCCATTACCAAAGTTGGTGAGACATGGACAGACTTTATTCCCACATGTGTATAAAATCAAACTGAAGTCATAGAGCTGTGATATTTTCTATGTGTCATAATAAATGCTTGTGTTATCTGAATGAATGTGAAAGCTGCAAAGTTATTTCAAGACTGAAAGCTGACTTGTTAGAATGCTGGGACCACGGAGAAGAAGAACATTTATTTCCCTTTTGTTTTAAATTTGTAAACTTTATTATGTTCTTTGAGACTTGTTTTCAGAAGAAACCTGCATGTACTGTGTCACATATGCCAGCAGACAAGTAGTGCTGTGATGTCATCACTGATGTAATAAGTACACATTGTTGAACAAATGGTCATTCTCTTCATATGCTCACTGTCCAGTGTACAGACAGTTGATAACATGGTCAGTGTGATAAAGGAATCCATCAAAATTTGACTATCCCGCAGTTACTTTGTTTGCTATAGCTGAAGGATGTCAACCAATATTCAACAAAGAATTCAGGTGGTGTATGGTAAAAAATGTTTTCTGGAGACAGCAGCGAAGGATTGGGCAAGAATTTTGTGAAAAGGACGACAGGTAGCAAATGATCTTCCGTGGCCATGTCAGGCACCTGTTGTTGTGACAGAAGAAGCTATCACCAAGATGGATGCAGCAATACGTGCTGGATCATTGTTACCTGTTGTCCTTGCTGAAACATTCTTATTGCCCGTTACATCCGACATTGGCGGTACCATATGGAATAAAAATTGTGAGATATAAATAAATTGTATGTTTTGTTTTTTGTAAATAAAGACATGCCTAATTTCTCATGAATAAATTGTTTGAGTGTGTTGCGTGTGATCTTCCTATGTGATAGTATCGGTGGTGGTTCAAAATGTAGAGATTAATTCATTAGATAATCTTGACACACAACTGGTATTGCAGATTCAGGATTGACGCGGCTTCTGCAGAGAACTCCAGATCTGAAACTTGGAACAGGGTAATGCAGTTTTGCTAATCACTGGTGACATATAATAACGCACACAAATTGATGTTTTGACTAAAAGACCTTTACAACATACTTTTACAACATATGAGTAAGGATGGCACCATTCAAGTTTATGTTCACACGGCAGATATATATAAAAAAATACAACTTGTTTTCACTTATGACTTTCTAATTTTTACTCTTTCCGGTTGTATCTATATTTAACTCTACCATGTTTAATCTTGGCTCGTATTCTTCTTCTTCTTTCGTTCACTTGAAACATGTCTATATCTGTTAAATACAGACATGTTTCCATTGTGTTTTGTGCGTGGCATCCTGATTATCTGTGCGCCTTTTGGCTGGTTGCCTCCGTCTTCAGCACTCTGCTTACTTGGGCAGGACTATGGTCCTGCTCGAGTGGGACTGCCTGACCAGTCTTAGTTTCCAGCCCCTGATGGCTGAACTAAGCCCCATAACCACTGCACGGTGCTGGCCTCGATGGGGCTTGGCTCGTATGTAATGTTGTTTATTAGCGTTCGTTCTCAAACTCCCACTGGATCTCTCATAGGAGGACAATGGTCCTACTAGATTTCCAGTAAGATTTATTCTAGAGAATCATTGTAGCACCATTTTATTAGTACCAATCACCTGACACATCTGACTTCAGCGATACCATATGTAATAAAGTAAACAGTAAACATCCTCTAGGAAATAATTTGTATATGTCCTTGAGACATTGGGAGGGGGAGCAGCAGTGAAACATATAAAATTTATTCAGAATCAAACCACAGATGACAGAAATGTTAGATAAGAAATGTTGAGAAACTCTGTTAGATGAGAAATGGTGAAAACCTCTTTGTTAGATAAGAAATGTTGAGAACTGCTGTGTTAGATAAGAAATGTTGAGAACTGCTGTGTTAGATAAGAAATGTTGAGAACTGCTGTGTTAGATAAGAAATGTTGAGAACCGCTGTGTTAGATAAGAAATGTTATCAAATGTGTGTCGAAGCTGAAATGTTGACAGTACACTTATTTAATTCATCTATAGTAATTGTCCATTAACCCGCTGGAATGTGTGTAACATAGAGACTGAAATGAGACTAGGAACGACAGGTGGAAACATTGAAAATGAGATCATTCGGTCTGGTCATTTCATTCAGATTTTCACTGATAGTAGTTATAAAAAATTGTTGAAGTTCACTGTAACAGGATTCTTGTCTGGGCAAATTGAGTCTCTAGGCAACGTTCCCATCTATTCAATTGATAATCTCATTATAACGACTTGGTCCAGACTGACAAAATATGCATGTAATAACAGAAATTCGCTATATATATTAGAAACAATAGATAATAAATATAATTGGGAACTTTTAAAAATGCTGTTAGATAGGGAAATTTGTTATAAAAGTATGCGTTATAGAAGGATCCCACTGTGCTAAATTTGTTATAAAAGTATGCGTTATAGAAGGATCCCACTGTGCTAAATTTGTTATAAAAGTATGCGTTATAGAAGGATCCCACTGTGCTAAATTTGTTATAAATGGTTGCGTTATACTGTGTTGTTATGCTATAGGATATATAATATATGGCAATGATGCATGTGTCTCACAAGTTCAGAGACAGTCTTCGAGCAGTATATACAAGGAATCACAGGCCCACTTGTACTATTGTGTACTGTTGTGTGTCTTCATAGACCTGCAGCCCAATTTCATTGAGTGTGTAGTATCTAAGGTATGTGTTACCCAATTAATGTGTGTGTAGAGTGTCTATCTGTGTTGTTTCAGCGCCAAATACGGTGCATAGTACACAAACCAGAGTTCTCCAGTTCCAGCGATGTGATGCTACTCTGTAATTTTACATGTTACTGAATTTTTATCATATGGGCTTACTACTTTAGTCTACAGAACTTCAGTCCTAACCCATTTAGTAGATAGGATGAATATTTAGTTGATATGAAGTCACAAGTAATGTCTTGTGGAGATAGTGATTCATGTCATTTTAATAAATTTGGTTAGATAGAAGGTAAGTAGAAGAGCTATGGTTAGGTGGAAGTTAAGTGGAACAGTTTTGGCAAGGTGGAAGGTAAGTGGAACAGTTTTGGCAAGGTGGAAGGTAAGTGGAACAGTTTTGGCAAGGTGGAAGGTAAGTGGAACAGTTTTGGCAAGGTGGAAGGTAAGTGGAACAGTTTTGGCAAGGTGGAAGGTAAGTGGAACAGTTTTGGCAAGGTGGAAGGTAAGTGGAACAGTTTTGGCAAGGTGGAAGGTAAGTGGAACAGTTTTGACAAGGTGGAAGGTAAGTGGAACAGTTTTGGCAAGGTGGAAGGTAAGTGGAACAGTTTTGGCAAGGTGGAAGGTAAGTGGAACAGTTTTGGCAAGGTGGAAGGTAAGTGGAACAGTTTTGGTAAGTGGAACAGTTTTGGCAAGGTGGAAGGTAAGTGGAACAGTTTTGGCAAGGTGGAAGGTAAGTGGAACAGTTTTGGCAAGGTGGAAGGTAAGTGGAACAGTTTTGGCAAGGTGGAAGTTAAGTGGAACAGTTTTAGTTTTCCTGCATTGTTGTATTCACATGAACTTAGTGTGTCAGCTGACATACTATAGTGGTGTCTCGTTACAGTGTTATCTATAACAAAATCTCCTTTTATTTTATTTTGTTGTTCGTTCTTAAACTCCCACTGCATCTCTCTTGTATCAGGTCAATGTTTAGCAGGATGTAGTCCAAGGAACGGAATTACGTTGTTGTATTTATGCCAATGCTGTTTCTGCGAGTGTATCTGAAACACATCTGACTTCTCTGATATTTGATCTGTTATCCTACCAGGGTGTCTATAAACTTTACCCTATCAGGGTGTCTACAAACTTTACCATTTCAGGTCGTCTATAAACTTTACCCTATCAGGGTGTCTACAAACTTTCCCCTATCAGGGTGTCTACAAACTTTACCATTTCAGGTCGTCTATAAACTTTACCCTATCAGGGTGTCTATAAACTTTACCCTATCAGGGTGTCTACAAACGTTACCATTTCAGGTCGTCTACAAACTTTCCCCTATCAGGGTGTCTACAAACTTTACCCTATCAGGGTGTCAACAAACATTACCCTATCAGGGTGTCTACAAAGTCACTGCACTCATTGACATTAGTGGTGAGACTACGTCATATTAGGTGACATATATAGGTGAAACTGGAAGGAGGCTCGCAGACCGATTCTGCGAACATCTGTACAGCATAAAAAAACCATTCAGGTTTGCCTGTTGACGTCCACTTTAATGGCACGGGCCATCGGGGCGCCCAGGACATTCAGGTTACTGCCATTAAGTCGTGGTTCTCTGATGACCGGGCTCGTCTGGCGCTTGAGAACCGCTACATTTATCAATATGGCACTTTGAAACCCGACGGCATTAATGAGCGCCTGTCTCTTGTATGACTTTCGTCTTTCCGTAGTTTGTTTGTTTCGTGCCACATGTTTGTTGATGAATTTAGTCTTTCCATAGTTTCTGTTTGTTTCGTGCCACATGTTTGTTGTCATTTTTGTATTTTCCTTGTCCAGTGTCATTTCACCTTTTCCGGTCAATCCAGACTACCCATACCTATGTGACCGTCGATATTATTACTGTTCGCTTTCTATTATATGTTTTAAGTTTATTGTCTGTCTTGACAAAGGCCTATTGGTCGAAACGTTGACTTGTGTGTGTTATCTAGTGTTAGCAAAACTAAGTTACATTTTTCCTGGATCTACCTGTTGGATTTTAGTTTTGCGCAGTAAGTACAATTTTTCGATTTTCTGTCTATGCAAGACACGCTCGACAGCTTAACTCTTTTTATCTTCGGTGCCTACGAAGCCTCATGGGAGCACGTTGGCAGGATCGAGTATCAGACACGGAAATCCTTCAATAGTCCCGTATGCAAAGCATCCATGCCCTGCTGATTAGGTCTCAACTCCGCTGGACTGGCCACATCGTCCGTATGCCAGACAAGCGTCTTCCAACGAGATTATTCTTTGGAGAGCTGTGCTATAACAAACGTTCAAGCGGCGCGCAGAAACAGCGCTTTAAGGATCACCTAAAGAAAACCTCTCAAGCACTGCAGCATCGATCATAGCGCCTGAGAGACTACAGCTCTTGATCGCTCAGCCAGGCACACCCAGATCACTGCTAGCATCACGAAATTTTAAGAAATAACGAACACTGCGGGCAATTTACAAGCGACGGTAGTGGAAGGACAAATCCGAAAACTCTTCTACTTTACATCCTCCACACTCCTGCATATACTGCAAAAGAACTTTCCTGGCACGAATCGGACTCATCGGGGCTTCTACGAACTCACAAACCAAATTAGACAGCCACAAATGTTTTGTTGTTTTTCTACTTGTTCATCACATTTATTATTTCTTCATGCCATGCGCATCTTCGCTTGCGAAGGAGGAACTTCATCATCATCATATAATTGTATACAGTGATAATATTATGTTATGACGAATATATTTCGTCGGCCCAGACCAACTCATTATAGTGAGATGTCAGCCTAGATGTGTGCATGCATGTGTCATGAGATGTCAGCCTAGATGTGTGCATGCATGTGTCATGAGATGTCAACCTAGATGTGTGCATGCATGTGTCATGAGATGTCAGCCTAGATGTGTGCATGCATGTGTCATGAGATGTCAGACTAGATGTGTCATGAGATGTCAGCCTAGATGTGTACATGCATGTGTCATGAGATGTCAGCCTAGATGTGTGTATGCATGTGTCATGAGATGGCAGCCTAGATGTGTGCATGCATGTGTCATGAGATGTCAGCCTAGATGTGTGTATGCATGTGTCATGAGATGGCAGCCTAGATGTGTGCATGCATGTGTCATGAGATGTCAGCCTAGATGTGTGTCATGAGATGTCAGCCTAGATGTGTGCATGCATGTGTCATGAGATGGCAGCCTAGATATGTGTCATGAGATGGCAGCCTAGATGTGTGCATGCATGTGTCATGAGATGTCAGCCTAGATGTGTGTCATGAGATGTCAGCCTAGATGTGTGCATGCATGTGTCATGAGATGGCAGCCTAGATGTGTGTCATGAGATGTCAGCCTAGATGTGTGTCATGAGATGTCAGCCTAGATGTGTGCATGCATTTGTCATGAGATGTCAGCCTAGATGTGTGCATGCATGTGTCATGAGATGTCAGCCTAGATGTGTGTCATGAGATGTCAGCCTAGATGTGTGCATGCATGTGTCATGAGATGGCAGCCTAGATGTGTGTCATGAGATGTCAGCCTAGATGTGTGCATGCATGTGTCATGAGATGTCAGCCTAGATGTGTGCATGCATGTGTCATGATATGTCAGCCTAGATGTGTGCATGCATGTGTCATGAGATGTCAGCCTAGATGTGTGCATGCATGTGTCATGAGTTGTCAGCCTAGATGTGTGCATGCATGTGTCATGAGATGTCAGCCTAGATGTGTGCATGCATGTGTCATGAGATGTCAGCCTAGATGTGTGCATGCATGCTGGCAAGTACGGGTCACGAAACAGATTCCTATCCATTGGTTCAGCTTTGTGACAATGAGCTACAGAAAGTGTCATGGACGGTCTTAGTTTCCAAGTTCACTTTCTGCGGCAGGAAATTGTATACCTAGACTATTCAAAAAGCAATGGCAAGCTATTGAATGTAAAATATTACCTGTAAAATCACTACAGTCAAAAATGCTGAATTGCTAGCTACAATAGCTGTTGTTCAGCACGGGATGCTGTTCAATTATTCTGCAGGGCTGCTGTATGAGGTTTTCTAGAACAACTGCATGGGGTTTTCTAGAACAACTGCATGATATTTCCTAGAACTCCTGCATGAAGTTCACTAGAACAACTGCATGCTGTTTCCTAGAATATATGCATGCTGTTTCCTAGAATATCTGCATGTTGTTTCCTAGAACAACTGCATGATATTTCCTAGAACTCCTGCATGAAGTTCCCTAGAACAACTGCATGCTGTTTCCTAGAATATCTGCATGTTGTTTCCTAGAACAACTGCGTGATGTTTCCAATAATAATTGTATAATGTTTCCCCCTAGAACTCATACATGAGAACTCGTCATTCTCTGCTGGGAGACACTCTGCACCTATAGACCCGCCTGGAGTTCAGTTATCTCAGTTTATACTAAAGCATGCATTGTACCTACGAGTAGTGAAATAAATCTCTGGTATTATCAATTCACCACATCCATAGAAAATTTATGCCGTTCGACAAAATACATTCAAGAATGCCTGCGCATGTCACTGGAAGATGCAGGGCAACTTGCTCAAGACCGCGGAGAATTCAAGAGATCTATAGGAAAGACTACGTTCTGGAAAGAATATGTCACTTGATGATGATTATCAATTCTATTGATGTTCCTTCAACGCCGAACTCCGTGGGCAGAAACCAGTTCTCTCCAGATATATGAATCTATTGTGTACAATCACAATGGCGTATCCACTAGTTATAAAACATTAATTTCCCATCTTCTGTTATGTCGTCTAATTTGATGATGATGTGAATAATAACGAGGAACAACGAACTGTTCTAGTTAGATGAGCTGATCTTCAAAAACTGATAATGATTTATTTCATAATCTTAGAATTCATTAATCATACTAACCTTTTTTTTTAAATTTCAGGCAGCCAACTAAAGTTTACAAGTTTTGTGGCAGGAACAAAGCAGCGAAACAGCATTGTGCGTGGACCAGGAAAGATTAATTTATGTCAACTCTAGAAAAATGCTAGAAAATATCACAAAAAATATCACTTTGGGTTGCTCCTTCGAGATTTCTCCAGACGTTAGTACTGGATATATAGTGTCCCCACTCAGCTGTATCATTATAGTTCAAACTGTACTCACAATAGTTACCATATACCGCAGCCCAGAACTACACACAATCACTAACTTATTAATATTATCGTCAGCAACATCAGATATTATCTTAGCAATTGTTTTTCTTGTCTGCGGGATTGCTTACAACCCTAAAGTTACAAACCTCTCAAAGAGCCCGAATGTATTGGACTCCGTCGTATTCGCAACCTCTACCGCCTGCTCAAATCAGGCAATGATTACGTATGGTACACTGGCAATAGATCGATATATTTACATAGCCCACCCATTCTTTTACAGAAAGTACATAACTAAGAGGCTTATTGTAAATATCATTATTTTAATTTGGTGTTTGATTATTTCTCTCTGTACTATTCCTGTGATTTCGTATATGCTACAAGATGGCATAAACCCATGCATATTTTTACATCCGCCTACCGCATATTTTTACGTTGGAATAGCCATTTATCATATTACATTAATTATTATTTTCACATTTTATTTTAAAATTGCACATTTGGCTTTTAATCATAAAAAAGCTAGCAACTTGAGAAATATAACATCCAATGAGATTGTCGAAAGTGTGATAAGCCAGAAAAACAGATTAGCGGCCAAAAGGAGTATTACATTTTTTGCAGTTATTTTTGGTAACTTTTTGGTATTTACATTTCCGTGTATGTGGTGCATTGTGTTGAATAGATTTGTAAGCATGTCTTTAATTGTTTATATTATTGCTTTAACTTGTTACATGTTAAATCCTTTAACTCAGTTTTACGTACACATTTACATGAGCAGAGAATTTTCATCTTGTCTGAGAAATACAATTTTGGCTTGTACACGTGGTTGCTGTGAACATACTGGATGCAAATAGCAATAGAGTTTAGATAGTAGGTAATAACTGTAGAAAAACTATGACCCAACAGGCGAAACTTGTAAATAGAGTTTAGATAGTAGGTAATAACCGTAGCAAATCTGATCCAACAGGCGAAACTTGTAAATAGAGTTTAGATAGTAGGTAATAACCGTAGCAAATCTGATCCAACAGGCGAAACTTGTAAATAGAGTTTAGATAGTAGGTAATAACCGTAGCAAATCTGATCCAACAGGCGAAACTTGTAAATAGAGTTTAGATAGTAGGTAATAACTGTAGCAAATATCTTTAACTTGGCTGTTGCATTATCTCACCAGAAGAAGTCTGTTTAACTTGACTGTTGTATCAGCTTAACGGAAGTCGGTATAACGTGGCTGTTGTATCAGCTTGCCGGCAGAAGTCGGTATAACTTGGCTGTTGTAACAGATTACCGACAGAAGAGTCCGCTTACCTTTGCTGTTTTAACGACATGTCATAATTGCTGTTGTTGCTGTCGATATCCAAGCGCATGATCTACTCTTGTTAGCACAATGTCATTCTTTAAAAATGTGCAGGTCTGAAGTTGACTTAGTGATCCATACAGTAAGTTAATGACTCTTAAATGTGTCTGTAAAAAAATGTTTTTTCCTGGTAGTTGAAAGGTAAGGGTAGTCAATAAGGAGTTATTCCACTGTTTCGTTGGGATGAAAGCAGTGTCTACAAATGGGTAGTTGCTGGGGTTTGATAAGTTTTAAGTGGATGTTGTCTCTTACATGTCCTGTTTGAAACTGAAATAGATAAGGGATTTATTTATCCTGTAGAGTTTACTTGTTGTCATTGTCCATTAGCTGCGGCATTTCATTAAATAAATTCGACCAGTCAATCCATTTCGTATCATAGATACAGAGTTAATGGTTCATGCTCATCACCATCAGGTGCTATCTTTGCATTGAAAGTTGACTGCAACAAACTTTCAACATATTTTGTCTCTTAATTTGGTATTGCACTCTGCTAGACTGTATGCTGCCCATCGTATGATGTTTTCCTTCCGCTTGAATCTCCTGCCTACCTGGTACTTGGCAACACTCAGCTAAGGTATTCAACAAGATATCATGTCTGTTAATATTATTCCATATACTTTATTTGTTTGATGTTTGTTTCCTTTTAATAGTTATTTTTTTCATACGAAGTTTTGTTACAACCTCATTGTTCATTTTGTTACAACCTCATTGTTCATTTTGTTACAACCTCATTGTTCATTTTGTTACAACCTCATTGTTCATTTTGTTACAACCTCATTGTTCATTTTGTTACAACCTCATTGTTCATTGTGTTACAACCTCATTGTTCGTTTTGTTACAACCTCATTGTTCGTTTTGTTACAACCTCATTGTTCGTTTTGTTACAACCTCATTGTTCATTTTGTTACAACCTCATTGTTCATTTTGTTACAACCTCATTGTTCATTTTGTTACAACCTCATTGTTCATTTTGTTACAACCTCATTGTTCGTTTTGTTACAACCTCATTGTTCGTTTTGTTACAACCTCATTGTTCATTGTGTTACAACCTCATTGTTCATTTTGTTTTCTTCTCTATCAATGAAGTTCTCCATATTCTTCTATATATCCACATTACAAAAGTAAAAATTCTACCTTCTGTTTGTTCATTGTCCATGTTTCTGCGCCATACATTCATATAGAATAGTTGCAACAGATTGTAATTTTCATTATTAGTAAGTGTGCGTGTGTGTGTGTGTGTAATTTGTGTGTAAGATATTTCCACATGTTGATTGGTTGGGATCCATAGGCCCGTGCCCTTTGATCCAGTTTCTTCATGTCATTGAACCTAATGCCTCAAGTGTGGCAACACTGACGGATTATGTGCTTTTATTGTTATTATTATTATTATTATTATTATTATTATTATTATTATCCTTTAGCATAGAGTTGTGGAGAAACATGATTGCCTTCACCTCTCTTGCCATGACACTTGATTGATTGATTGATTGATTGTTATTTTAGCATTGTGTTGTGGAGAAACATGATCGCCTATACCTCTCGCTATGACACATCGTATTCACATCTACCATCATTTGTGATTATATGTCCAAGTTATTGGTAACAATCTTACTTAGTGTAGTTATCTCTACATGTATTTCTATGTCTAGCAGCTGTTCCTCTGTGATTTTGCTGATTAATATGTTTTTAATCAAACAAAAGAGTACAGCAAATTCCTTTTATTCGATGCTGTAATTGCCCAATTGCTGTACTCGGTGTAAATAAAATATCTTGATAAAATTGTTTTTGTTGTTTTTCTTGATAAAATTGTTTTCTTGATAAAATTGTTTTTGTTGTTTTTCTTGATAAAATTGTTTTTGTTGTTTTTCTTGATAAAATTGTTTTCTTGATAAAAATTGTTTTTGTTGTTTTTCTTGATAAAATTGTTTTCTTGATAAAATTGTTTTTGTTGTTTTTCTTGATAAAATTGTTTTCTTGATAAAATTGTTTTTGTTGTTTTTCTTGATAAAATTGTTTTCTTGATAAAATTGTTTTTGTTGTTTTTCTTGATAAAATTGTTTTCTTGATAAAATTGTTTTTGTTGTTTTTCTTGATAAAATTGTTTTCTTGATAAAATTGTTTTTGTTGTTTTTCTTGATAAAATTGTTTTCTTGATAAAATTGTTTTTGTTGTTTTTCTTGATAAAATTGTTTTCTTGATAAAATTGTTTTTGTTGTTTTTCTTGATAAAATTGTTTTCTTGATAAAATTGTTTTTGTTGTTTTTCTTGATAAAATTGTTTTCTTGATAAAATTGTTTTTGTTGTTTTTCTTGATAAAATTGTTTTCTTGATAAAATTGTTTTTGTTGTTTTTCTTGATAAAATTGTTTTCTTGATAAAATTGTTTTTGTTGTTTTTCTTGATAAAATTGTTTTCTTGATAAAATTGTTTATGTTGTTTTTCTTGATAAAATTGTTTTCTTGATAAAATTGTTTTTGTTGTTTTTGTTGATAAAATTGTTTTCTTGATAAAATTGTTTTTGTTGTTTTTCTTGATAAAATTGTTTTCTTGATAAAATTGTTTTCTTGATAAAATTGTTTTTGTTGATAAAATTGTTTTTGTTGAATCTGTGAATGTCTTTATTTGTTTGTATAGAATATTAGCATCTATCAATCAATTTTACCTGATAAATGGACACATCATGAGAAGAGGAAAGATGGAAAAAATTGTAACAACAGGCAAGTTGAAGAGAAAGAATGGTAGGGGAAGACCAAGAGAGAAGATGCTTGACAACCTAGCATTGTGGCATGGGAGAACATCGGTTTCGGAAATGATTGACAGCATAAGAAATAGAATTCTGTGGAAAAAACGTGATAACCAGCGCCCACACTGCATGGACCATGAGAAGAAGGAGATGAGAAGATAATTTGCCAGTTCAGTTCAGTATAGCGCATGTGGCGCTGCTGTATTTATAAAAGTAAAAGTAAAGTGACCCATAGCATTTATTAATGCCGTAGGGGTGTGAGATGTTAGCGATCTCACATTTCAGAGACTCTGAAAATTAGGGTGGTAGCCATCTCCTCTCCCTTGCAGTCTTTACTTCCCGGATTAATCCGGTACCCATTTAAGGCTGGGTCGACATTTCCGACAATTCAAAAAAACATTTCCGTCTCAACTGGGGAATGAACCCAGCACCACTCATATGCGAAGCCAGTGCGCCAACCATTGCGCTACGCGGCTGTATTTATGTTCTATGTTGAACAACGACTACCTCCATTAAGACCTGTTATCTAGAATTGTCACATGACTTTAGATGGGCGCTTGTTGGTATTTCGGCTCGTCACTATTTACATACTTGGAGTCGCATTGCCTATTTTTTGGCATGTGATTCCAAGTATGTAAATAGTGACCAACCGAAACCCAACAATAATAAAAACATAACGAACAGGGATTCTAATTAATTTAGTTGAATGGTCTTTACTGGAGGAGGTCATGGATGAACCATCACTCTCAAAACTCAGTAAAATCCTTTCTGAAGTGACTGGGTGATTGTAAATAATTATTACCAATATAATCGAATTCTGTTATAACAACTTGCTTCGGAACAGCAAAATATATATGTAATAACCGACATTCGCTATATACAGTACAAATAATAAATAATAAATGTAATTGGGCACGCTGAAAATTGTTGTTATATAGGGAAGTTTGTTATAAAAGAATGTTTCGTAGAGGAATTCCACTGTGTAATTTCTCATAAATAAAACATACTAGCTACAAGATATAGCTACAGTCAACGTTTCGTCTAAAACGCCTTCATCAGGATGAAAGACAATGGATAGACGGCATAATTTACATAAAAATGCATTTATAGTGTGAGGAAGAGACTAAAAAAGAGACGTGTCATATAACCAATAAAAGGGCAAGTCTAGCAGGACAAGAGGAGAAAGACACAACAGGAGGAGCGGATGAAATGGAGAAGAGAATAATAAAGAGTGAGATAAGAGTGGAGGGAGATAATAAAAATGTAAATACATCTTAATGAAAATATCTTTTTACTTAGCAACAAAAAATCGCATCTGTAAAGTCATACCATCTACTAGAAGTATCATCTAAGGTGATAATGTGTATGTTAAGATCAATGGTAAGATCCTCGTACCTTATACATGTGGATTCTTCTTCTTTCGTTCACTTGAAACATGTCTATATCTGTAAGTCTGTCTCCTTAATAAAACTCAGTCTTTTGTAGTTCATATTGGTCGTTTGTTTGTTTGGCCAGTAGCTCTATTCCCTTGCCTCCTGGCTCCTCGGGGTAATTTAGAAGGACTTCCAGTAAGTGAGGTTGGGCCCTTTCGTGGTATAGGGCCCGGCACCGTCCCTGCCTGAACGTCCGCTACAGGGCAGGAAGAAGAAGAATACATGTGGAAAAGAGTGATAAAAAAAGTATTCATTTGGGAGTTCTATTGTCAGCATCCGCACGTGTGGCAACCGGGGACTGAACTTCTCGTTCAGGGAGCACAGATTATCGTTACTGTCTTCTTTCCATATGTGTCTTAGTAGGGGACTAATGACATTAGGGTGGGTGGAGGGGGATATGGCAACATGTGGAAAAAATTATCATTGTCACATCATTCCTCAATTTCTTATTGTCTTCTATCAAATAATCCCCATGGATGTCTTCTATCAAATAATCCCCATGGATGACGAAGAGATACAAGACTGAGGACAATGTGGTAGATTGTCCTTCTGTATCAGACTCCTAGTGGACTCCTAGGGGACCTTAATCTATAACTCCTCGTTACTAGACCTTCAAAGGAAAAGTGCGTAGTACATCAAAGAAAGAGCACTAGAATATGGAAGAAAGAGCACGTAAGACATGAAAGAGCACGTAGAATATCAGAGGAAGAACACGTAGAACACAAAAGAAAGAGCTCTTAGAAAATTAAAGGGCTTACAAGACGAAGACGACTGACGTGATATTACTGGGGTTTCCTTATATGTGCTCCCTCTCATCAAAAATAGGCGCTACTGCTGAGAGTATATCAAAGCATGCAACGTTTCGTACCTTGAAACAATAATGCACAAGAATCTTCGAACAAAAATTCATCTAAGCAAGACCTCACAACCCGGATTGTGCCTGTGACGTTTGAGCACAAGGCACACGACTTAAGCACAATGTCGCGGAGACATCAGCAATGCTGTAGATTTGTGTACCAAATGCACGGAGCCCATTTCCCTTTGTAATGTATTCATGTAACAATCGCTTGCAACATGTGCTGCAATATTTTCAATATATTGCAGTCCTCTCAATATTTTCTCACTGACACATTCACAGCTGAAAGAAACTCGGCACTTAGGTGCCCTAGTACATAATCATTTATGATTGTTAAAAAATTATTATTATTCCAGTTTCCTCAAGATTTTCACATCCTGTATAATTTTTATATCGCTCCAAATTACTTTTATATCGTCCCAATCTATTTTTATACCATCCCAATCTATTTTATATCACTACAATCTACTGTTATATCGTCCCAATCTATTTTATATCGTCCCAATCTATTTTATATCGTCCCAATCTATTTTTATATCGTCCCGATCTATTTTTATATAGTCCCAATCTATTTTTATATCGTCCCAATCTATTTTATATCGTCCCAATATATTTTATATCGTCCCAATCTATTTTATATCGTCCCAATCTATTTTATATCGTCCAAATCTAATATTGAATATGTATGTTTGTTTAACCCACTCAATAGTTATAGCTTGTGCGTGTGGAGTGTGTGTGCAAACTTGTGATATCTCCTTCTGTGTTCCCATAATTTTCGGCTTTATAAAGATTAACAAGCCAATGTTAATTAAACACCCTGTATATAAAGTTATTTTGTTTTAGTAGTTACCAATTACTAATTTCAATTTAGCAATTTCTAATTTTAAGTTACCACTTTCAATACCTTTACATTAATGTGGAGGGGTTGAAAGCGTCAAATGTGAAACGGGCCGTAATCAATAATATAAGAAAAAGTCTTTTCTGTTTGCCACTTCATGAGACATGGAGGTTTGGAGAACATAGTTACAGCATGCAAGATTGAAGGCAACACAGACTGAGGGCAACAACGTGAGTAAATGTTATACAGTTTGACAACCTGGCACGGCAGGGAAACAACAACGATATTGATACATACTGCTGGAGATAGAGAGCTGTGGAGAGCCATGATCACCTACGCTAGCCGACATGGCACCTGATGATGATGATGAGTTACCAATTTCAGAATTTTATCGTTGAATTTGCTAAAACATTGTTTGATGACATTAACGGTTCTGTGGTCTACGTGTACACATTTTACCCAGCGTGCATCAGTAACTTGTCACTAAGAGATAGATAAACATGGTCTAATAGAAAACGTTAACTAAAACATAACAAGCAAACAATTGATTCGTGCAATTTTGTCGAAACGAATAAAGTATGAACTAACAGAAGATATTGCATCACTATAGCAACATTAATCAATAACTGCATGTAAATCTGCCAACGTTTTTTAGACATATGTGATCATTCACTTTGTTAGCACGATGACTTTCTTACCACACCTGATTTCTAGATCGCAGTTATATTTATACACTATTCAATTGTTTATAGTCAACGATTTGATATGGAGAAGTTGTTATATTTATGTAGGTATATACGGTTTGTATACACAGCCTACTGTGTTTAACGTACTGCATTCATATGTTTGATTAATTCATTACTGCATCATTGCCAGGTATTTGTTCGTTTGTTTGCTTTTAATTGTTTAATTACGTTTTCTGTACCATACTAATTGTTTTTTATTGCGCAATCGTTTCAAGTGAAGCGAGTTAAGCATGGACAATAAATAGGACATCACAAAAATCATTGGAGGCAGCGGAAATGTGGTTTATTTGAAGAATGTTACGCATTCATTGGACAACAAAGATTACTAATGAAGAATGTCTTAGAAGGTTGGATGTGAAAAGATGTATTATTGATAATATAAGAAAAAGACAGTTATAATTTATTTGGCACATAATGAGAAGAGTAGGCATTGCGACTATAGTTACAACAGGAAAGATATATGGGAAAAGATCAAGAGGAATGCCCAGAGAAAAGATATTGGACAGTTTGACTAAATGGCTTCGATTGACGACACCAACAGAGATAATGACATAGGCCTATATGAGAGATCGATGTTCATGGAGAAATATGACCTCCATTCGGCACGGCACTTGATGTTAAATCGTTTCAAATCTCTGTTCTCCTTTATTTACTTTATTTTATGATACGTACTTTGTTTGATAAAGACTCTTTGTTCGTTGAGTCTATTTATATTAATTTTGCGCTGTGACTAACTGACAAACAGACTCGGTAGAAAATAAATAACGAAAACGGTAATGCACTAAAAATACCGAAGCAAATAATGGAAAATAAGCAACAATATTTCAAAGAACTAAAGTACCTAAAGGAAGGTTAAGACGACGCAGCAATAAAAACTACAGCAGCAAACCAGGAACCAAATATACTACTATCGGAAATAGACAATGTAATAAACAAAGCACCAATAAATAAAGCAGCACGCTCTGATAACATACAAACAGAACTTATCAAAACAGCACCAGAGAGCGGGAAAAAAATGGCTACACAGACTTTTCAATGTAATATGGAAGAAACAAGAAAAACCAGAAGACTGGAGAAACGCGACAATCATTCCCATATAGAAGACAAAATGTAGTAAGAGGGACTGCACAAAATACAGAGGGATATCCTTACCAAGTCACACAGGAAAATTTTTTAAATAAAATATTATAACAACAATTATGAACAATACATTGAACCACAACTTAAAAATACCCAAATGGACTTCCGTAAAGAACAAAAGCTGTACGGATACTATTTTTACATTATGACAACTAACAAAAAGAGCGACAGAAAACAACAAAAAATGATACATCGCATTCGTAGACCAAGAAAAGACCTTCGACAGAGTAGACAGACAACAATGGAAACACTATCAATATACGAAGTACCAGAGCATTTAATCAACATATGCAAGAGCATTTATGTTAATAGCTAATGTGCAGTAAGAACAAATGCAGGAGTGAACAATACGTTCCAAATTCAATCAGGAGTTCGCCATGGGCGTGTCCTATCCCCTATACTGTTTGTAACATATATCGACCACATCTGTAAACTAACAAGTACCAACGAAGAGGATAAATGAAAGACAAATTGAACGAACTACTCTATGCAGATGACCAAGTACTAATAACGACATCAGAAGAACAATTGTAACAACATATGAACATACTCCACACAACATGTCAAAAATTCAACATGAAGATCAATATTGAAAAGACAGAAATCATGGCAATAGCAAAGAAAGAAAGAAATATCACTATCTCCATCGATAATAAACACCTTAATCGGGTAAATGAGTTCGCATACTTAGAAGCATTATATCGAGTCAAGGGAAAAACTGTAAAGAGATACAAAATAGATGCAACAAAACATACTAGATCCTAGGACAGATGACACGTATTTTCAAGTACAAAAAAGTAAACATAGACGCTAAAGTTGCATTACACAAGAATATTATTATCCCATCACTGAGCTACCAATGCCAGTCCTGGACAATGACAGCACAAGACAAAAGAAAATAGTGACAGCACAAATGACATGTCTTGGAAGAATACTCGAAGTGTCATTAAGAGATAGAATTGGAAACGATAGCATCAGACAGATATCCAAAACAATACCAGTATTGGAACACATCAAAAGACAACAGATCAAGTATTTTACACAAGTATTCGCACGTTTCCAGACTACCAATAGACAGCATGCCACAGATGGCCATGACATATAGACATCACGGCTATAAAGCTAGAGGCAGACCATGTAAAAGATGGGTCACAGAAATCAAAGATATAAATAGATAGGTATACTTAGATAAATAGACAAACTGCCTTGAATTTCTTTTTTGCCTTTCACCGTTCTTAGTCCTTTATATGACAATGTTCATTGAAGCTATTTGTGTTGTAGTATTATTTATATATACCAGCAGCTATCTGTAGACATATGAACAGTTATCTGTAGACAAATGAACAGTTATCTGTAGACAATACCCTTCAATTCTAATTTTCATTTTAGCACGATTACTAAATCCGAAATGTCTCGGACTATTCCATATTTGATTAGAATTATCATAGTTTCCGCTAGATTCCGCGTAAATTTCGCATTGACTCAGCAAATTATGGATATATTTGTTAACTTCTCGGGGGGAACGAAGATTTATATTTGTTACCTAATTTTTTAATAGAGAAAGGCAAGAGATTGTGGATGATGCAGCCAGGATTTGGATTGACGGTTTTAATTTTTAGTTTAAGAATATAAATCGATGTGATGGTGAAAATATGGCTTACATAAACTTTGACTTCATCGTTTCCGATTTCTGAGTCAAAGTGAAATTATAATGCAGCAAGATGCCTATCTGAGTGGATTTGGTTCAAATCCTAGTTTCTGCATTCTGATTTTTCTTTCAAAATAAATACTCGATGTTTCTATATTATTCGAGGCGTGTTCACATGAAACCAGCCGGTGCTATGTCCCCTATGTCAGTACGCATAGGGCGTGAAGATGCCATCACTGATTTAATAAGTACGTATCGATAAACAAATTTGATCAACGAGCAGTAATTCAGTTTCTTACAGTCGAAGGATGTTGAACAACAAATTTTTATCTTCTTCTTCTTCTTCTTTCGTTCACTTGAAACATGTCTATATCTGTAATTCTGTCTCCCTAATAAAAAAAACTGTCTTTTGTAGTTCATACAGTGTCACATAGAGCTTTGATTCCAGTGTTGTTTCCTCTGGCCAATATGTATGCCTCCGCGTTTCATGCTCAGAACACTCTTGAAGTATATATTTGGCACTCTGTGCTGCCTGTCCACATGTACACATCGCCGTGTTGCCAATCTTGAACTTTGTATACATGTGACTGCGGAGTCGGTTGTGTCCTATTCTGAGACGTAGAATTATACCTTGCTCTGATCTGTTCATAATGTGATAGTCATCTTGTGTTGGCGTTTGTGGCTTTTTTATTGATTTGATCATCTGTTGTTTCTGATGGTAGGTGATTGGTATGTCTGGTTGGTCTTCGGCAGCACCTTCCTTAGCCAGTTGGTCTGCTTTTTCATTTCCTGGTATTCCACAGTGAGAGGGTAACCACTGCATGGTTACCCTATACTGGTAAGACAATTCGCTAAGTAGTTTTTTCAAGTCTGTTAGTTTTCCAGACTGGAGAGCTTGAAGCACTGACCTTGCATCTGTCAGGAATAAAATATTTATCAAAGAATGCAGACGGTGTATGGTGGAACATGTGTGACGAAGCAACGGTGAAGGATTAAGCAAGAATGTTTTGGAAGGGCGACAGCTAAGAAATGATCTATCACGTATTGTTGTATCCCTCTTTTATTATAACAACTGTTTCTGAACCGGCCGTGGAACATTGCCTCTTAAGGCGTTAAAATGGGAGTAAGATGGCAACATAAAAAGAAAGAGGCTCTCTGCGGAATAACCATCAAAGAGAGTATGACTTTGAGTCTCAACAACATGCAAGAATTACACACAGTAGTATCACATCCTGCTTCAGAAGAGGGGTTAGCACAGACGCCTTGTTCACGCTGAGAAAAATGAGTGAGAAAGCGATAGAATACAACGGCGAACTAAACGCAATGTTTATAGATCAAGAGAAGGCGTTTGATAGAGTCAACAGAGACGTACTATGGGAAACTCTAGAAATGTATTGTATCAAAGGATAACTGTTAGAAAGTATAAGATCTTTGTATAAGAATTGCCAATGTGCAGTAATAACATCAGATGGTATCACAGACGCATTTGATACAAAAAACGGGCGTGAGTCAAGGTTGCGTGCTCTCACCTTTGCTATTCAGTATACACATGGAAGCCGTGTTAGCGCAGTGGTTAGCGCACTAGCTTCGCATATGAGTGGTCCTGGGTTCATTCCCCAGCTGAGGCGGAAATGTTTTCAGATCGCAACGGCTCCCAGGTCGACCCAGCCTTAAATGGGTACCGGATTAATCCGGGAAGTAAAGACTGCGAGGGAGAGGAGATGGCTACCGCCGGCATTTGCAGAGCCTGTGAAATGTGAGATCGCTAACATCTCACATCCCTACGGCATTAATAAATGCTATGGGTTACTTTACCTTTTTTATACACAGAAACAGAAAAATACAAGAGGAAAAAAGTACAGAGGACAACATCACCGACTCAGAACAAGACAACTCAGAGCAACCAAACAGTGAAATAAATGAACTACGTTTCGCAGACGATCAGAGCCTCATATACGAAAACGAAGAACAACTACAAAGTCTGTTAACTCACTATCAACTCTGTTAACTCACTATCTGCAACATGTAGAAAATACAACATGGAGATCAATACACAAAAGACGGAAACTATGAAAATATGCAGAACACCGAGCCCACTAAACATACAGATAGACAATACAGGAGTAAAACAAGTAACAGAGTTCAAATATCTCGGTAGTATTTTTTACAGAAAATGGAAGCCTCGATAGAGAAATAGAGATGAGAAGTCAAAAGGCAAATGCAGTAACATACCAACTGTCACCACTACATCTTCACCCCAAGATCGAGATTGAAGTTAAGAGACAAATGATCTACAGTATATTCCACCAACACTGTGTTACCAGTGCCAAACCTGGTCTCTCTCTTCTTCACATTACAGAAACTAGTGACATGTGAGATGAAATGCTTGAGGAAAGCTGCCGGGGTCACCAGGCTTGACAGATTGCGAAATGAATATATCAGGGAAAGAATAGGTATAATATCTTGTACAGATTACATAGAGAGAGAACAGATCAAGTGGTTCGGCCACATTATGAGAATGCATCACGAACAGTTGCCCGTACAAGCATATAACCAAATGAGATCAGCGTACAAAGCCAGAGGAAGACCACGGAAAAGATGGATTGAAAACGTCAGGGACATCCTGAACAAGCACGGTCATAGCACAGCCGAGGCCACGCATCTGGCTTTAGAACGCAAGCTCGAGCTCCAATCACCTCTACGCTTAACGGCAAGAGTGGATCACAAACCACATGGGAAAAGACAATAGACAATAGACAATAGTATCAAATTGCTCAATCTGGAGAGCTATGGTTTCTGCCATATGCATCGTATTCAGCGATGAAGGAACATATATAGACGGTTGGTTGCTTATCCAGCGGTCTATGGGCTTATGCTCTTTGACCCAAAGTATCTGAAAGTATTTTTCAGCCTTTACCCAAAGTATTTTTATACCCTAGTATAAAAAATATTGGGTTGATGTCAACATCCTAAATATGATGTATCAACAATTTAAAAAAAAATAGTAGCCTGTTTTCGTAAATAAATTATTATTCACATAAGCTTTTGCTCCACATTTATAGCCAAATTGAAACCAAAAATATGTAATAATAGATATTTTCAAAATATTTAATATAAAAAAATCGTGAAAAACATAAAAATTGCCAAACTAAATTACATGGTCAGGCAGTATTTATAAATGTCGAAATGTGAAATTTTTTCCGCATAAAATGATAATTATGGCAACCCTGTTGTTAAATCTGTAAATATGAGTTGAAAACATTATGGCTGATTGAGAAGAAATATTTACTCATATTCCATTTGTATTTTCAGGCTCATCATATTTCCCCATACAGCACAGTTGAAATGTATCTTCTATATGACAACAAAACATATGGAGATGAATTATGGTTGTGAATTATCTTAAACAAGACTTTATATGGTTGTGAATTATCTTAAACAAGACATTATATGGTTGTGAATTACTTTAAACAAGACATTATATGGTTGTGAATTACTTTAAACAAGACATTATATGGTTGTGAATTATCTTAAACAAGACATTATATGGTTGTGAATTACTTTAAACAAGACATTATAGGGTTGTGAATTATCTTAAACAAGACATTATATGGTTGTGAATTACTTTAAACAAGACATTATATGGTTGTGAATTACTTTAAACAAGACATTATAGGGTTGTGAATTATCTTAAACAAGACATTATATGGTTGTGAATTACTTTAAACAAGACATTATAGGGTTGTGAATTATCTTAAACACGACTTTATATCTTCCTTGTTTGCTTGCGTTTGCACACATTGAGGCATGAATTGTCGTGCGATTTTAGAAAGCTTGAAATAGGTTATGTTGCTAGTTTTACAGCAGAACCGCGTTATTCACGACTTTAGGCATAACACTTCCTATTTCGGCACGAAGACATCATGTCATGTTGAATTATCTCAACATGTTGAATTATGTCATATTGTGTCATAGTGAATGATCTTAAACAAGACATGTGATTGTCTTAAACCAGATATTATGTGAGTGTGGAATGTCTAAAAGACATTTTGTGATACTAAATTGTCTTAATCACGAAATTATGAAATATTTAATTGTATTAAACCCTACATAATGAAATAGTGAATTTTCTTAAACCAGACGCACGGAGATCTAGAATTGTCTACAGAAAATTATTTTGTAAAATGAAATAGCCTTTAATCGTAGTTTTAACACCTAGTGCAGGACATTTGACAGCATGTCTTCACGAAATATTGCTTCCATTTTTGGAATTATTTCGGCCATGTCCAAAGATACTCTACCTGTCGTAAAGATACTCTGGCTGTTGTAAAGATACTCTGGCTGTTGTAAAGATAACTTGGTTGTTGTAAAGATATCCTGGCTGTTGTAAAGATAACTTGGCTGTTGTAAAGATATCCTGGCTGTTGTAAAGATAACTTGTCTGTTGTAAAGATATCCTGGATGTTGCAAGATTCGCAGTGGATTAAATCAAACATTATATTAAACAGAGTGGACATTTGAAAACGATGACCAACAACGTAACATTCATCTGTGGTTATCAACTGGTTATTGGTTTTCACTTCGCCTACATATCAGTTCCCACATCTTGCCTGGTTATTGTTCAATGTTTGTCAACAATCATCTCCATATCGCGCATCAAGAAATTACACACAAACGAAAACATGTTTCTGGTATCGATATCCTGCATTGCTATATTTATATCGATAACATTTATCGTGCAGGGACTTATCTATCTTCCTGTATTCGAACCTGAAAAACTCAACATCAGAGCCGTCGATACATTTATGCTTGCATGTGATCTATCTACTGTTATGATATTCTGTTTTCATAACGGTATCATTGCTATAGAAAGGTACATCAGAATAGGATATCCATTTTATTATAAGAAAAATATTTCGCAAAAAAAGATTATAATCGTTATTATATTAATCTGGCTATGTGGGTTAATTTTTTGGTTATCTATTATGCTTGTGTGTACTGATGAGAAATTCCACGAGAGATGTATTTCAGAAAGCCCTCCAATCTCATATTATTCTGCTTGTGCTATAATATATTTATGTATATGTTTAACTGTGTTTATCTGCTATTTCAAAATTGCTAACTTGGCTCTCCAACATAGGAACGAAACAAATTCTCGACGATTGCCAAAACAATCTGATCTTACGATTCAATCAAGTGGCAATCGTTGCATATTTATGAAAACTGTGAAGTTTTTCTTTACAATGTTTGGGGTTTTTGCATTGTGCACTTTTCCACCAGGTATGGCGACTATGTTGAACACACTTGGGTACGATGTGCCACGCTCTGTTTGGTTATGTCTATCTTTTTTATATTTGATAAATCCAATCATTAATTATTGTAATTTTTTACGCATTAGCCCGAATTTTGCAAGATATCACAAGAAAGTGTTGTTAGATATGGTACAACTATGTTGTAAGTGAATAAAATGTTGTTAGTACAACCATGTTGTAAGTGAATAAAATGTTATTTGTACAACAATGTTGTAAGTGAAGACAGTGTTCTTATATGTGGTACAACCATATTGTAAGTGAAGAGAATGTTGTTCGATGTGGTACAACCATATTGTAAGTGAAGAGAATGTTGTTCGATGTGGTACAACCATGTTGTAAGTGAAGAGAATGTTGTTCGATGTGGTACAACCATATTGTAAGTGAAGAGAATGTTGTTCGATGTGGTACAACCATGTTGTAAGTGAAGAGAATGTTGTTCGATGTGGTACAACCATATTGTAAGTGAAGAGAATGTTGTTCGATGTGATACAACCATGTTGCAAGTAAAGAGAATGTTGTTTGATGTGGTACAACCATGTTGTAAGTAAAGAGAATGTTGTTTGAAGTGGTACAACCATGTTGTAAGTAAAGAGAATGTTGTTCGATGGTACAACCATGTTGTAAGTGAAGAGATTGACATGTTCCGAGTATAGAGAAATGGAGGCATGTTGCAAGCATAGAACATGTTCTCAGCTCTGATGGAGGCATGTTGCAAGCATAGAACATGTTCTCAGCTCTTATGGAGGCACGTTGCAAGCTTGGAACATGTTCTCAGATCTGATGGAGACATGCTGCAAGCTTGGAACATGTTCTCAGATCTGATGGAGGCATGTAGCAAGCTTGAAACGAGTTCTCAACTCTGATGGAGACATGCTGCAAGCTTGGAATATGTTCTCAGATCTGATGGAGGCATGTGGCAAGCTTGAAACGAGTTCTCAACTCTGATGGAGACATGCTGCAAGCTTGGAACATGTTCTCAGATCAGACACAAACGTGCTACAAGATAACAAAATATAACTTTCCAGATGCAACACTTTTCCTCCTTCGTTGCCTACGCACCGGTGATTGCGAATTTATTAATATTGCACATGTACACATGATGGCGAATGTCTTCGTCTTCTAGTCGTATATTAATTGTCCATGTTTCTGAGCCATACACTAAAGTAGAACAAATGTAGCATTTTATAATTCTCATTTTTAACGTATGATTTGTTTTGATAGCAGTGACACATCTTATGGAAATATAATTATTAAAAGAAAAAAAAATAAAGTATTGTGGACATATTAAAGGACATGTCACACTCGTTGAAGAGCGTGTTTGAGAGTAGAGTGCATAAATGTGAACAACAAGTAGGCAGACATACAAGTATGAGGAACATTTCGCGAAATGGATACGTTACAGTCTAGCAGAGTGCATCACCAAAGCAGGAGACAGGGAATGTTGGAGGTCTGTTGCAGCCGACCTTCGTTGCAGAGACGGAACCTGATGATGATGTTTCCATATGTTTCCTAACATTCACAAATAATGTAATCCACGTTTACCTTGTGTCTCCGCTCCTGTATTACCAAGCAGAATGTTCCCCGTGAAATGTTCATTTCTGAAACATCATATTCACTGTTGTCTCCCTTAGTCCATTTGCAAAACAGTTTCTGTATTAGCCATCGCCTACTTCTTGTTAAAGTTTTGGATCTGGAGTCTTTTTGTTTTTGTTTTGTCATTTTGCAGCACTGTTGTATTAAATCGGAGAACCACGCCGAAGACGGATGTGTCGGGCTATTGGCGCAAATAAAACGGTGACACAACGTATTTCCATTCTCAGGACTACATCCTGCTGGAAATCTAGTAGGATCATGGTCCTGCTACAAGAGAGATCCAGCGGGAGTTTGAGAATGAACACTGAAGAAGAAAAAATCTGAGAACACGTTCTACGCTTGAAACATGTCTCCATCAGATTTGAGAGCATGCTCAACACTTGTTATAGACCAAAGTCCCCTAACCAGGTCCGTAGATACGTCATCATTTGGGGGGGGGGGGGTAGGTACTTCATCCCTGCCGTCTTTAGATTTTGTAATTCTACTGTTGCTTCCATTGATGATGTTGATGGTGATGATGATGATGATGATGATGGTGATGATAATGATGATGATGATGATGGTGATGATGATGATGATGATGATGATGATGATGATGATGATGATGGTGGTGATGATGATGATGTTGATGGTGATGATGATGATGTTGATGATTGTACTGATGATAGTGATGATGATGATGGTGATGATGATGATGTTGATGATTGTACTGATGATAGTGATGATGATGATGATGATTGTGCTGATGATGGTGATGACGATGATGATGGTGATGACGATGATGATGATGATGTTCGTCCTTTGGAAGCGAAGATGAGCATGGCATGAAAAACAATAAATGCGATGGAAAAAAATAATAATAATTAAAATTGGAAATTAACTAATTTGGTTTGTGAGTTCGTAGATGCCCGATGAGTCCGATTCGTGTACGGAAAGTTCTATTGCAGTGCATGCAGGAGTGCTGAAGGTTCGGAGTAGGAGGATTTTCGGATTTGTCCTTCGGCTTCTTGGTTTTGTGGATTGCCCGCAGTGTTCTTTCTTTTTCAAACATCGTGATACCAGCAGTTATCTGGGTGTGTCATGCTGAGCGATCAAGTGCTGTAGTCTCCCAGGATCTAGGATCGATGCTACAGTACTTGAGAGAGTCTTTTAGGTGATCCTTGAAGCGCTTTTTCTGCCCTCCACTTGAGCGTTTACCTTCGTACAGCTCCCCATAGAATAATCTCTTTGGAAGGCGCTTGTCTTGCATACGGACAATTTGGCCAATCCAGCGGAGTTGGGACCTAGTCAGAATTGCATTAATTTCTTCCATTGACGATGTAGGTTTGCTCGTTAGTCCTCCTGTTATGATTCGGAGACCTGTAATCTGAATGTTGTCCAGTTCTGAAGCATGGTATTTGCTGCTGTTGCACGTGTGCTCAATCCCTATTCCAGAGTTGGACGAATATGACCTACATAGACTTGTTTTATGGTTTTTATATTAGTTCTTCAATCTGTCCCAGATAGTTTTTTCATTATTTTGTAGTCTGTGTGTAGCTTCTTTTTTTCTGTCTCTTCAATGTATAATCCTCATGTAAGTATCTTGTCAAATTTTAGCCCCAGGTAGACTGGGGTGTTTTCTTGAGGGAGTGCGGTATTGTATAGTGTGAGGGTATACTTTTCAGGTTTTGTGGAGAGGGTGAAGAGTGTGGTGACGGTCTTGCTTTTGTTTATTTGAACATGCCAGGTTTATGCCTACTCCTCAACTTTGTTTATTGCCTCCTGCATTCTAACTTTTGCAACTCCAATGTATTCTGATTGTGTCCAGATAGCAAGATCGTCTGCATGGAGAGCTCTATGTACATATGGTGTGAATAGTTTTTTTCATGTCGTCTATAAAAATTATGAAGAGTGTGGGGGATAGAACTCCTGCTTGTGGGACACCTTCTGTTATGTTGACCGTTTTACTTTTCATTCCCTGGAGATTGACTCTTGTATGTCTGCCTCGTAGGAAGCTTTTTATCCACTGAAACATTTTGCCTCTGATTCCTTACTGGACAAGTTTTATAAGTTCCAGTCTTTGTCAACGGACTTTGTGAGGTCAAAGTATGTGGCTAGGAGTATCGATTTTTTCTGGAAAGCATCTTCTATTTCTTGGGCATGATAAGTTGTTTCGTCTTCATTGCTTCTGTGTTTTCCGAAGCCTCATTGGCAGTCATCTAGAAGATTGTTTTCCTCCGGGTAGTTTAAGAGTCTGTTATTCACCATTTTTTCCATGACTTTTCCTAGGCAACTAAGTAGACTGATAGGACAGTAGCTTGTTTTGTTGGTTTTTGGTTTTCCTTTCTTGACAATGGGAATTATTTCTACCTTATAAAGGAACTAATATAGTCTTCTTGTGTGACTGCATGTCAATACTCCCGGCCATCCAAAATGAACCTAAAGATCTCCTAACAAAAACAACTGTAGAATTTCTAAATCAACTATCTGCCAACAATAAAGTTATGCTGCAGTGGATCCCTGCACACTGTAGAAGTGCAGGAAATGAAGCAGCTGACAGACTTGCAAAAGAAGGGGCAAAAAAGGAACAATTCCAGCACAGAATATCACTGACTAAAGGAAAAACACTCATCTAAAGAAAATACAAACATACATGGAGTCAGAGAACAAGCAGCAACTTTCTACAGGAACCCCTTCTAAAGATAAGCAGGTCACAGCAAACCACAATGTTTTAGGCTCCGCACAGGACACTGCAGACTACAAGCACATCTCCACAAAATTAAGGCTGTCCAAACTGACCAATGCGCATGTCAAAAGAGTCTCATGACTGCAGAACATATTCTGCAGACTTACCCACTCAGCGATGACGATGACGTGAGAACTAAAATATGGCCCCAAGAGACAGATCTGATGGTAAAGCTATCTGGGGCAAACGTGTGGACCTCCTACTGACGACTGAATTCCTGGAGGTATAGACCTTCCTTTATAGACTTATGGGCATAGGAAGCTGATCGCAGAAGAAGAAGAAGAACCAGGTTTGAGAATTACACTCTCAGTCTTGTTGTACAGAAAATCTTGTACAGAAAATCTTGTTGAACAGAAAATCTTGTTGTACAGAAAATCTTGTTGTACAGAAAATCTTGTTGTACAGAAAATCTTGTATGTACTTTTAATATGCTGTGTGTAATATGTTGTGTGTAATATGTTGTGTGTAATATGTTGTGTGTAATATGTTGTGTGTAATATGTTGTGTGTAATATGTTGTGTGTAATATGTTGTGTTCATTGTTGGCTAAAGTCTATTCGCCGACTTACACTGCTCCTGCTGCCGCTTCCTTAACTCTTCATCCCCCCATGTAGTCTATCATTTTCCCCACCCAACACTTACATACTTGGAGTTGAATGTAAAAAAATGCAAACAATATTCCGATATGCATACAATAACAACACAAACATAAGCAAACCTGCCTTTCAGGGTCATGTTTACTTTCTATACGTAGATCTTTCATGTTGGCAGCCACGACACATTAACCTGCACACGAAAACGCTGGAATAACATTTTGTTTTGACACCTACCTCCCACCTCCCTCATTAGGGTGCACGTATAGGGATCATGCTTTCGGCATCTCTCGGCAGCAACTATCATCATGTGATGTGCCAGTCAACGACATCTTACTCCTAAGTTCGATAACTTAGTAAACACGTAGCTCTCCCCCATTACCTTATTGTGTTCTACGTATTTCAGTTGTTTCTATTTGTGTTTCAGGGTTTTCCCGATAGTAAAAATGGATTAGTAACATTTCCAGCAAAATATGTCCTCCCAAAACAACCATACTCCAAACTTGTAATACATGTTAAAATAAACAAAAACATACAAAACTGACACATATACTCTATCCCTGAAACTTCAGGGCAAACAAGGGATACAGCGTATAGATAGGAAGATACACAAATGATCAGTAACAAAAAATTGATAGCCAGTGGCTTTTAAAAAATGGCATGAATGTGTCAGATTTAGTTGGGACATAGCCAAATTATGGCAACGCTGTTGTTTGAAAATGTTCCTCTCCCCCCACCTATTTTTCCGGTTCAGTATTTTTTCCTACTACAAAATAAGTAAATTGTTTTTATTGTTAAGGATCGGGCAATCACATGATGAGCGGTAACCACGTCGGTTTAACGATCTTTGGTTATGCTAAAAACGACTTGGTACGGAGGGCGAGATTGTGTCTATCTATCTATCTATCTATCTATCTATCTATCTATCTATCTATCTATCTATCTATCTATCTATCTATCTATCTATCTATCTATCTATCTATCTATCTATCTATCTATCTATCTATCTATCTATCTATCTATCTATCTATCTATCTATCTATCTATCTATCTATCTATCTATCTATCTATCTATCTATCTATCTATCTATCTATCTATCTATCTATCTATCTATCTATCTATCTATCTATCTATCTATCTATCTATCTATCTATACGCTGTGTCCCTTGTTTGTCTTGCAGCGTCAGGGGTGGAAGAGTTCTCTGGAGATGGCCTTCTTGTGCGCTGTTTGTAAGCTTGTTCCTGTGGCTTCTTTGATTTCTGTGATCCATGTTTTACATGGTCTGCCTCTGGCTTTATAGCCGTGATGTCTATCTGTCATGGCCATCTGTGGCATGCTATATGTCGGTAGTCTGGAAGCGTGTGAAAACCACTTGATCTGCTGTCTTTTGATGTGTTCCAATACTGGTATTGTTTTGGTTATCTGTCTGATGTTATCGTTTCTAATTCTATCTCTTAATGACACTCCAAGAATTCTTCGTAGACATGTCATTTCTGTTGTCACTATTTTTCTTTTGTCTTGTGCTGTCATTATCCAGGTTTGGCACTGGTAGCATAGTGATGGAATAATAATAGTCTTGTATAATGCAACTTTAGTGTCTATGTTTACATTTTTGTTCTTGAAAATGCGTGTCATCTGTCCTAGGATCTGGTATGTTTTGTTGCATCTATTTTGTATCTCTTTACTGGTTTTCCCTTCACTCGATATAATGCTTCCTAAGTAAGTGAACTCATTTACTTGTTTAAGGTGTTTATCATCGATGGAGATAGTGATATTTCTTTCTTTCTTTGCTATTGCCATTATTTCGGTCTTTTCAATATTGATCTTCATGTTGAATTTTTGACATGTTGTGTGGAGTCTGTTCATATGGTCTTGCAATTGTTCTTCTGATGTTGCTATTAGTACTTGGTCGTCTGCGAGATTGTGTAAAACCTACAAACCTTATGCAAGCTATATGAACATAAGTGGAGATAACGCTTCACCCTCCCGTTTCTGTCTTTTGAAGCATTTATAAATTGCAAATTGCAATCCGTGACTCTCACATAAAAATCAAATTTTCTCTGTAAACAATCTAATTTACTAATCACGACATTGTTCTAGTTAGTGACCCGTCTTCGTTAGCAAATAGTAGTCACGTGACAAATGTGAAAGTATTTGAGAATGCAATTACCCGGACTGGTTGTAAAAGTGTTTTTGTCGCTGATAAATTCTTGTTGATTCGGTTGATCAGGTAGATATTATTCTGTTCTTGTGTTATTATTGGCATCATTATCATTGTTATTTCTACTATTACCTGTATTCTTATTGTTATTATTATGGTATTTATTATTGATTATTGAGTAATAAATAATTGATTAATAATAATCCTTCTAACTTTTGATATTAAAGTTTCAGCTTTTCCCCGGTTTTTCATGAAAAACAAAATGGCTTTCTTATCCAACTTCTGCGATCAATGTTTAAACATTCAGTCCAATATTAGTCATGTATAGAGCGATTGTTTTAGGTCATCTTGGATTCCTGATACTACACAACAAGTAATGACGTGTCTATGCTAATACACAACAACTGATGACGTGTTTGCTTGACAACTTTTGCATTAAATTGTTCATGTTCCAATCCAATATTGATATTGTCTAGATTCATTTATCTTAGGTCGTCTTGGGTCCCCCACAACTTGTTTTGCAGCGAAGCTAATTAATGATATAAAATGAATCCTGTTCAGATGTTATTATAGTTTATTGTACAATTCATTTCTATTGTTGTAGGTACTTTTCCTGTACAATTAAGTTGAAATCTAAAAATATGTAGTGAAAGTAAATAAAGAAAATAGTGACATAATTGCGATAAGGACTGCCCATAATATGAATAATAATTTGAGAATACCATGGACAGCAAGGAAAACAAACCAGGAGGTGGTACGAACAATTAACTTCCAGGAAGGCTGGCTGACTTGTGAATGCCATATTAAAGAAAAAGCTAGTTTTTTTCGGTCACATTAAGAGACACGACGACATGGAGAGAGTGTTACTGGAGGGGATGATAGAAGGCAACAGGGGCAAAGGCCACTCCTCAAGACGCCGTTGGACAAAAGACATTCAGGAATGCCTGCGCATGTCACTGGAAGAGGCAGGACAACTTGCTCAAGACCGCGGAGAATTCAAGATATCCATAGGATATATGAAAGAATATGTCACCTGATGAATTAAGGAAAGAGTGACCTGCAAAAGGTTTGACAGTTGTTGGCAAGAGATAACAGAATAACATATTTAAGGTTTGCTGTTTATCTCTAATGAATTACGGTCTATACAACTATTGTATCTTCCTCTTCTGCAATATCTCATACTCCTGTACATTAACAGGATCGTACGGAGATCAAAATGCAATGTGTCATGGTTTACAGCTTTGCTGTGATATCTGCAAATTTCGGTTCGCACATCCGACTTTAGCACGGCTTCTGAGTCAGTCACAATTTATCCTTGTTTGTACCTAGACGTACGTGATGTCTCACACAGGGTCGTAGATAAATTTTCATTAAGGAGGGGGGTGGTTAATAGACAAAAGGGGTCATTCGTCTGTTTTCATGTAAATATCCCTCTTTGTTATGTGAGGTAGGGGCTATCTGTTTGATGAGAAATGTGAGGGAGGGGATGTATCTACCTGTTTGATGAGAAATGTGAGGGAGGGGGTTTATCTATCTGTTTGATGAGAAATGTGAGGTAGGTGGGTTTATATACCTGTTTGATGAGAAATGTGAGGGAGGGGGTGTATCTACCTGTTTGATGAGAAATGTGAGGGAGGGGGTTTATCTATCTGTTTGATGAGAAATGTGAGGGGTTTGGTTTTATCTATCTGTTTGATGAGAAATGTGAGGGAGGGGGTTTATCTATCTGTTTGATGAGAAATGTGAGGGAGGGGGTTTATCTATCTGTTTGATGAGAAATGTGAGGGAGGAAGTTTATCTATCTGTTTGATGAGAAATGTGAGGGAGGGGGTTTATCTATCTGTTTGATGAAAATTGTGAGGGAGGGGGGTTTATCTACATGTTTGATGAGAAATGTGAGGGAAGGGGTTTATCTACCTGTGTGATAAGAAATGTGAGGGGTTTGTGTTTATCTATCTGTTTGATGAGAAATGTGAGGGAAGTGGTTTATCTATCTGTTTTATGAGAAATGTGAGGGGTTTGGGTTTATCTATCTGTTTGATGAGAAATGTGAGGGAGGGGGTTTATCTATCTGTTTGATGAGAAATGTGAGGGAGGGGGTTTATCCAAATTTTTCTACATACCTAGTACTAAAACTCATGTTTTTATTCGCTAAGAAAGGGAAGGGGATTTGACCCCCCCCCTCCTCAACTATAGCTTGATCTGACGCAAGGACATTGTATCAAAAATTGTGACCTCACGTATCGCATCATCTACAACTAATCGAACCAATCATATTCTACGTAACATTCTAACTACAAAACATAATCCTTTCTACTGCTGTCTATTTTGGGTCCGTTTAGATGGCACCTACTCCCCTTGCAGCTTAACGTCAACACGTTTACCATCTTTGACTCTGTAATCATATATCTTCCATGTTTCTTTATTGTATTATCCATTTACCTAATGTCACATTTGAAGCAACCATGTTTATGTCCTGTTATTTATATTTATAATGAGGCCTAATTAGTCCTTGTAGTATTGAGGCCTTCTTGTACGTGCTAATGTTTTGTGCCTGCGGTTCTCGAGGAATTTAAATACATGTGTACTGTATGTTGTTATTGGTTGTGTGTCGATAGATCGTTCCATATTCATAGAAGTTTGAGAATATACGCGTTTAGTCTTTACGAAAGTCACAACTTTTTTAGGGATGCCGAGTGGTCACAGTCGGAAAACATGTTGACTCAAATTGCGAGGTGAGTAGGTGCCATCTGAGCTGACTTGGCTTCAATCCCGTATGCGACGTTATTATGTATTCTTTAATGACAAACACTTCACGCCTGTATATTAATTTATTGTGTTTGTTTATTTCATAGAAACTAGGCGGCACCTAAATAGTGATTTGTACACTTTATGCTGACGCATACCATCTTTAATCTTTAATTCACATTATGATGAAAAAATTTAAAAACATTTTAATGGAAATGTACAGAATAATGAAAGTCTTCACGGATCCTCTGAGAGGACTCCCCTCCCTCCCACCCACCTCCTCATTTTCCCCTGGGCCTCCAGATTAAGAACTGCTTATCTAACTGGTGAAAATTGCTGTAGATAACCATATTATGTAATGCTAGAATGAACGGAAGACTTCATTAAATATGTGCACCGGACGGTAGATGAAATAAACAGCAACAAAAATAGGATAAATAGCTGTTTTACCCGGAACAGTTACAAGTAATCGATGTTTCGGTTGGAAGGCCTTTATCACGATAGGAAACAAAGGCAATAACTAATATATTAAGTAATAATGTTTCTGTAATCTATATTAACAATCAAATTTAAAAAGAACAATGTAAAAAATAAATAATAATACAAACAATAACAAACACATTTTCGTTGTTGCGGTACAAACGTATTAAAATTGTTAATACAGGCAATGACAAAAATAGCAAATGAAGACTCTCAAGTACAGAAAGTATGACCGGAATATTCTGACATCAAGTACATTTAACTCACTATCAAACATTTGGAGATTAAAAACAACTCATCGTTAATACAAAACTACGGCTGTTCAACGCATGTGTTATTTCGGTTTAAACGTACAGGTGTGAAAGCTGGAAATCAACTACATCGTTAGAAAACAAACTAATTGCATTCGAAAACAAATGTCTCAGGAAAATCACAAACACAAACTGGAAAGACTTTAAGTCAAACGAGACACTAAGAGAAGAGACAAAACAAGAATACATCATAGACGTTGTTAGAAAAATGCATTGGGCATACATCGGTCACACACTAAATGAATGAAGACAATACCACATCAAGTCTTTACATGGTCACCGAGATGAAAGAGAAAAATGGGAAGACCAAAAAAAACACTGAAAATAACTATGAAAAAAAAATCACAACAGCTGGTATGAAAATTAACGATCTGGAACAACTGGCTGTTGATAGACAAGCATGGAAAGCTATGACATCTGTCCTATGTGCCAAGCTTGGATCGACAAGCATGGAGAGCTATGACATCTGCCCTATGTGCCAAGTTTGGCACAAGAGGAAAATGATGATGATGAATGACAAAACAAACAAAAAACAAAGGCAAAAGAGAACAACAAAATAGTTATAAAGCTACATGTAGTTATGTGTGATATGGTAATACTGACAGGTCAGCCAATAAGAATGTAGTCAGACAGAAAGAGAATACGATGGAAATATGTTAAGTTACATGTCAAGAAAATGCAGCATAACAAGAAAAATGTTTGTTTTCTAAATTTAAATTATAATTTGCTATTCCATTGTATGTTTGTTTGTTCCAATTATAATAAAGAGTGTGCATCTAAACGTCGAATCTATTTAACCAGCTATTAAAGACATTTTGTTTCTTTCCTTTTTAAATATTGTATTTAATACGTGATTTCAATAGATCTGTGTGTTTGTATCTTCAATAAATGTTTCTATTTAATACGTATAGTGAAAGTGCAGCTAGAACAGATGCAGGACTTACTAAGTGGTTTTCAGTAACATCAGCAGTTAGACAAGAGCGTGTCTTATCACTATTATTGTTTATCATTTATATGTTTATTGCTATTATTGTTTATCATTTATATGTTTATCACTATTATTGTTTATCATTTATATGGATAATATTACAAAATAAGTAGAAACACCGCCAGAAGTTTATCATTCAAATGACATAACTGAACTATTCATTGCTGACATTCAAATGACATAAATGAACTATTCATTGCTGACATTCAAATGACATAGCTGAACTATTCATTGCTGACATTGAAATGACATAGCTGACCTATTCATTGCTGACATTCAAATGACATAACTGAACTATTCTTTGCTGACCACAAGCGTCTATACTATAGTTCAAGTGAAGAACTGCAAGATCACATAAATCTACTCAACGTAATCTACCTGAATCACAACATGAAGATCAACACAGAAACAACAAAAGTAATGTCTGTAGGTAGATAACAGAATATAATCAACTTAAAAATAAATGATCAACTGCTGAAACAAGTGTAGGGAATTAAATATCTTGTAAGCATTTCTTAAGCCGAGAGCTCGAGACAAATTTTAAAAGGCCAACTACGTAAATTAATAACTTGCACCAGTTTTGAATCACACTATCTCCACAAATTAAAACCAAAAGGCAATCTTGAATTTAATATTCGTCCCAACATTATGTTTTCGATGTCAGACATGGACACTAACAAAAGACCAAGAGAGAACGCTTATTACATGTGAAATGAGATGTCTAAGGAAAGCAGCAAACACAAGAGGAGGAGATCATGTGAGAAATAAAGAGATGACAAAAATTGTTGGGACAACATCAGTGCTCAAATATATTGAAAAACAGAGATTGAAATGGTTCGGCCACCTAATGAGAACGAACCCTTATTGGCTAGTGGCAAGAGCATACAACATGAAAATGGAAACAGCAAGATACAGAGAAAGACCAAGAAGAAGAAGAAGGTAGATTGAAGAAGTGCCCAACATTCTGACACGGCACAATATTGCCACATATCAAGCAACAAAACGTGCCATAGTCCAAAAACCGGTCGTTATTCAATCCTGCGACGTCTCACAGCATAAGCAGAGAATAGACAATAGATAGATTAATATATAGATTTAATGTGTGTTTATGTCTTCAATAAGTGTTTTACCCTTTTATTAGTTTTTCAGGCAGAATCAGCTTAACGAAAGTCTGATATCTTGGGCCACTTCAAATAGTTTCAGCTGACTCCACGACTTGTAAGGGATGCATATACAAGAAAAATGAATTCAATCGATTCCGCGATTTGAACCCTGTCATTACGATTGAGAGAATGACACTCTAATAATTAGACCACGCGACACCAAACCTGCTTGTCATATGGAAGCTCGTCCAATGAATGAATCACGAAAAATGTGCATGTCTCAACTGAAGCGGAGTGGCAACATTGTCTGACCACCATCAATGTATGCTGGGCAATATGCCAGCTGTCTAAATCACCGAGGATGAATCAGGTCAATAAAAACATCAACAATTTATATGTTTTTCTATATACATAATGATAAAACCAAAGCCTATAACAAGTCACGGCCGTAGCGGTACACCACTGGAGACATCAGAACACACAAAATCCATTTTATATTAAACATGTAATTCATCGTTAATATTCTAGTTGGCATTATTTTACTCAGTAGCGCCGATCTCCTCTCCGACACTTCATTTATCGCCATGCAGAAACAACACAATTGTCATCACTCCACATTGTACGCAAGTTGTGTATATTCATGACAATAACATGATCGGGTTGTGTTCAGAATACATGGACGGTGCTGATGATGATTGTACAAAACCTCATCAATGTAAAAACCTACACGCTTCTTGAGTTTCGGGACAGCTGCCATAAATCCTTTTGTTTCAGCTCTGCATCACATGATGCGGTTTATATCCCCAGAGAGATTAGACTAGATCCACAGACCAACCACATATCGCTACATATCTACACCATATACCTCTATACCATACCTCAGAGCAATAATCGTTATACCTCTACACCATACATCAGATCTAGTATCGTTATACCTCTATACCATACATCAGAGCAAGTATCGTTATACCTCTATACCATACCTCAGAGCAAGTATCGTTATACCTCTATACCATACCCCAGAGCAAGTATCGTTATACCTCTATGCCATACCTCAGAGCAAGTATAGTTATACCTCTGTACCATACCTCATAGCAAGTATTGTTATACCTCTGTACCATACCTCAGAGCAATAATCGTTATACCTCTATGCCATACCTCAGAGCAAGTATCGTTAGGTATACACCACACCTCAGAGCAAGTGTTACTACCCTATGTGATTCTCAAGTCAAATCTTTGTGTGAAATATTTGCTCGGAATCAAGCGGAATTGAAATAAAATGTTGATACGGTGTGCACATTGTATTATCTTCATTGTACTTGGGATTCTCCGTATCTACTGCGTCCCTCTAAACGAAGCGGCACGCCACCTGCCTAGAGTACCATTAATAACAAGTAACTTTGCAGCATCAAGTTATAATTTCCATGAATCTCCGTTCAGAAAACAATGGTAAACTACTGAAAGTATCCGTATTTCTATAACATAAATACAACACAAGAATTATGGCTTGATATGCTACCATTTTTCGTAATTCTGAAACATTTACTTTCTAAGCAAGACAACGCGAACAAGATTCGAACCCACGACTTCTCGAGCACAAACCAAACGACCTAACTACTAGGCTACAGAGATCTCACAAATAGAACAATCCAGACGATGGTATTAAAAACATAGCTATGGAAAAGAATAGCACTGGTAGTTGCGACAAGAATCTACACATAAACATCTACGTCGTCATTGTTAACATTACTTTAAGTCTGTTTCTACTGTGTGAAAGCCTTATCATTATATTCGTAATCTGTCGCACGAAATCACTACATACCAACACTCACATAATGATTGCATCCTTGGCTGTCTCCGATCTTATCCTCGGGGCAGCTTACGTGTGTGTTGTGGACGAAGGTCTCCCTAGTGCCGTCTCAAATATACCCAAAAGAATAATCATAAGTACCTTCGTCTTGGGTGCATCCTGCAGCTCAACAATGATGTCTGTAATGCATATGGGAGTAATTGCTGTCGATCGTTATATCCATATTGCCCATCCGTTTTATTATATTAAAAATATCACGAAAGGGCGTATCTTCAAAACTCTGATAATTATATGGATAACAGGGTTGATTCTTCTAGTTATCCCAATGCTGGCTTACACAGACGTCACATACAACGAGGTGTGTATTATTCTACACCCCCCGATTACTTACTTCAGTCCGGTAGCTAGTGTGTACTTCGTCATATTAATCGTGGTCTGCATATCATATTTGAAGATCGCGCTTGTAGCATTCAAACACTCTCAAGCTGCGAACTCAAGAAGGATTCAAACTAATAATTTCAACATAATTTTGATCAGAAACCGAGCAGCAGCCATGAGAAGTGTGAAATTCTTTGCTTTAATGTTTGGAACGTTTCTTTTCCTCACAGTTCCACCCATATCCATGACATCAATCACATACAGTTATGATGTACCATACATCATACAATTCACTGTGTTGCTTCTATTGCCGATCAACTCCATAGTGAATGGTATTATTTATATGTGCATGAGCAGAGATTTCTTGCCAGCTTTCTGGAAAACTCTCGTGGAGATGAAACAGTTTTTATGTCAATTCAGAAACTAAGATAAAGGGGCAGTTGTTTTTTTATTTGTGTCATATGTGTTATGTCATGTGTGTTGTGTCCTGTGTTGTGTCATGTATGTTGTCTCATGTGCGTTTTGTCATGTGCGCTGTGTCATGTGCGCTGTGGTGTCATGTGTGTTGTGCCATGTGCGTTGTGTCATGTGCATTGTGCCATGTGCGTTGTGTCATGTGCGCTGTGTCATGGTGTACATAATGATGGCTAGCAGCATCCAGTCTAGAGAGAAAATAACGCGTTTTGTCGTGAATACAGTGCATTAAATGATTGTTCTACAGTGCATCAAATGATTGTTCTACAGTGCATCAAATGATTGTTCTACAGTGCATCAAATGATTGTTCTACAGTGCATCAAATGATTGTTCTACAGTGCATCAAATGATTGTTCTACAGTGCATCAAATGATTATTCTACAGTGCATCAAATGATTGTTCTACAGTGCATCAAATGGTTGTTCTACAGTGCATCAAATGATTGTTCTACAGTGCATCTAATGGTTGTTCTATAGTGCATCAAATGATTGTTCTACAGTGTATCAAATGATTGTTCTGCAGTGCACTAAATGATTGTTCTACAGTGCATCAAATGATTGTTCTACAGTGCGTCAAATGATTGTTCTACAGTGCATTAAATGATTGTTCTACAGTGCGTCAAATGATTGTTCTACAGTGCATTAAATGATTGTTCTACAGTGCATCAAATGATTGTTCTACAGTGCATCAAATGATTGTTCTACAGTGCATTAAATTATTGTTCTACAGTGCATCAAATGATTGTTCTACAGTGCATCAAATGATTGTTCTACAGTGCATCAAATGATTGTTCTACAGTGCATCAAATGATTGTTCTACAGTGCATCAAATGATTGTTCTACAGTGCATCAAATGATTTTTCTACAGTGCATCAAATGGTTGTTCTACAGTGCATCAAATGATTGTTCTACAGTGCATCTAATGGTTGTTCTATAGTGCATCAAATGATTGTTCTACAGTGTATCAAATGATTGTTCTGCAGTGCACTAAATGATTGTTCTACAGTGCATCAAATGATTGTTCTACAGTGCATCAAATGATTGTTCTACAGTGCATCAAATGATTGTTCTACAGTGCATCAAATGATTGTTCTACATTGCATCAAATGATTGTTCTACAGTGCATCAAATGATTGTTCTACAGTGCATCAAATGATTGTTCTACAGTGCATCAAATGGTTGTTCTACAGTGCATCAAATGATTGTTCTACAGTGCATCTAATGGTTGTTCTATAGTGCATCAAATGATTGTTCTACAGTGTATCAAATGATTGTTCTGCAGTGCACTAAATGATTGTTCTACAGTGCATCAAATGATTGTTCTACAGTGCGTCAAATGATTGTTCTACAGTGCATTAAATGATTGTTCTACAGTGCGTCAAATGATTGTTCTACAGTGCATTAAATGATTGTTCTACAGTGCATCAAATGATTGTTCTACAGTGCATCAAATGATTGTTCTACAGTGCATTAAATTATTGTTCTTCAGTGCACTAAATGATTGTTCTACAGTGCATCAAATGATTGTTCTACAGTGTATCAAATGATTGTTCTACAGTGTATCAAATGATTGTTCTACAGTGTATCAAATGATTGTTCTACAGTGCATCAAATGATTGTTCTACAGTGTATCAAATGATTGTTCTACAGTGTATCAAATGATTGTTCTACAGTGCATTAAATTATTGTTCTTCAGTGCACTAAATGATTGTTCTACAGTGTATCAAATGATTGTTCTACAGTGTATCAAATGATTGTTCTACAGTGCATCAAATGATTGTTCTACAGTGCATCAAATGATTGTTCTACAGTGCATCAAATGATTGTTCTACAGTGCATCAAATGATTGTTCTACATTGCATCAAATGATTGTTCTACAGTGCATCAAATGATTGTTCTACAGTGCATCAAATGATTGTTCTACAGTGCATCAAATGGTTGTTCTACAGTGCATCAAATGATTGTTCTACAGTGCATCTAATGGTTGTTCTATAGTGCATCAAATGATTGTTCTACAGTGTATCAAATGATTGTTCTGCAGTGCACTAAATGATTGTTCTACAGTGCATCAAATGATTGTTCTACAGTGCGTCAAATGATTGTTCTACAGTGCATTAAATGATTGTTCTACAGTGCGTCAAATGATTGTTCTACAGTGCATTAAATGATTGTTCTACAGTGCATCAAATGATTGTTCTACAGTGCATCAAATGATTGTTCTACAGTGCATTAAATTATTGTTCTTCAGTGCACTAAATGATTGTTCTACAGTGCATCAAATGATTGTTCTACAGTGTATCAAATGATTGTTCTACAGTGTATCAAATGATTGTTCTACAGTGTATCAAATGATTGTTCTACAGTGCATCAAATGATTGTTCTACAGTGTATCAAATGATTGTTCTACAGTGTATCAAATGATTGTTCTACAGTGCATTAAATTATTGTTCTTCAGTGCACTAAATGATTGTTCTACAGTGTATCAAATGATTGTTCTACAGTGTATCAAATGATTGTTCTACAGTGCATCAAATGATTGTTCTACAGTGTATCAAATGATTGTTCTACAGTGTATCAAATGATTGTTCTACAGTGCATTAAATTATTGTTCTTCAGTGCACTAAATGATTGTTCTACAGTGTATCAAATGATTGTTCTACAGTGTATCAAATGATTGTTCTACAGTGCATCAAATGATTGTTCTACAGTGCATCAAATGATTGTTCTACAGTGCATCAAATGGCTGAGGATAGAGAGATTTTGAGAGTTTTTTGTGTTTCCGGTGTTACATCCCTACAACCTTGAAGGGTTATTTCTCCAGTGTGACACCCGTACAACCGTGACGGGTTATTTCTCTAGTGTGACACCCGTACAACCGTGACGGGTTATTTCTCTAGTGTGACACCCGTACAACCGTGACGGGTTATTTCTCTAGTGTGACACCCGTACAAACTTAGCTGCTTGTGTCTACACTTTAACACCCCTAAACACTGGACAGGAATAGGTCTCAATATAATATAGATAATATAGTCTCAATTTTAACTTTTGATTACATATAAACATTAAAAAGAATCTTGATTATCGGTAAAATTAAAGGGAAATATGTATTAAACATTAAAAATACACGGAGAAAAACTACAACAAGTAAAACAATATCAATATCTTGGACACATAGTCACAAATGATGGCAGATGTGAAACAGAAGTTAAAAAGAGAATAGGAATGGCTAAAAGTACCTTCAATGACATGAGGAAATTATTAATATCTAAACAAATTACAAACAAGTTAAAAATGAGAATTATAAAATGTGACATCTATTCTATATTAGTTTATGGCTCAGAATCATGGATAATGAAAAACAATTAGAAGACAGAATTGATAGCTTTGAGATGTGGATATCTAGAAGAATACTGAGAAAATCACGGAAAAAAAACAACAAACAAAGAGGTTCTAACAAACGCTTAATGTGAAATAGAACTATTAAAGGAAATAAAGACCCCTAGTAAAAATATTTTGGCGCTCGTGTGTTCTCGAGGCCCGAAAGGGAAGCAAAGAATAGCAACAATGTTTACCTTCCATGCATGTCGTACGAGGCGAGTAAGGAGGTTATGGGATGGGGTTGGCTGTCCCATCCCATTAAGGGTCAGTGACCCAAAGCCATGCTGAATTCGGATGTGTCAGGCCGAAAGGCGCAGATATCGCAGCAATGATGTAAACCGTGACACAACGAATTCCGTTCTCCGGACTACATCCTGCTGAGCTGCAGGAGTTTGAGAATGAACGAAGAAGAAGAAGAAGAAGAAGAAAAATATTTTGGAAATATTAAAAGACATGATATCTTGTTGAAGACCTTACTTGACGGAAGAGTTGAAGAGAGGCGAGAAAGAGGTAGACATAGATATAAATGTGAGATAAATGCATTGAGACTGGTTGGTTACATTTTTAGAAGAGTGCACCACCAAAGCAAAGACCGAGGTTTCAAGTCCGTTACATCCGCGCTTCCTCGCTGAAATAGCACTTGATGATGATGAATTCAAAGGTATAATATCGGTGCATACTAATATAATTTGGGACAATGGACGGAAAAAAAACTACCCGAACCCATGAGAGAGAACAAGAGATCGGGAGGGAGAGAGAGAGTGAGAGTGAGAGAGAACAAGAGATCTGGAGGGAGAGGGAGAGAGATTGTAAAAATGGAAAGTAAGAGAGTGATCGTAGTTATTGAGAGAGACAGAAGGAGAGACACAGAGAGAGAAGGAGAGACAGAGAGTGAGAGAGACAAGGCGAATGAGTGAAACAGTCAAATAGTCAGAACAAGCAAGTCCTAATGAAAGATATTACCAGTACCACACAACTATACCTGTCAGTCAGCTAACAGGTGAGAGATCGTACCTGGCAGTCAGCTAACAGGCGAGGGTTCGTACTTGCCAGTCCGCTAACAGTTGAGAGATGATTGACATATGAATACAATTGGTCTCACTATTCAATCTGTCAGAACAGATCGATGACATCACCAAACTGTTCTACAGAAAACACGAAGAAAGTCTGTAAGTTACGGAATAACATACAATAACAATAATCAGGATCTTGATGTTCGCTAATAACATATTGTAATGTTCTATAACATATTATAATGTTCTATAATAACATATTGTAATGTTCTATAACATATTATAATGTTCTATAATAACATATTGTAATGTTTTATAATAACATATAATGTTTGCTAATAACATATTGTAATGTTCTATAACATATTGTAATGTTTGCTAATAACATATTGTAATGTTCTATAACATATTGTAATGTTCTATAATAACATATTGTAATGTTCTATAACATATTGTAATGTTCTATAATAACATATTGTAATGTTCTAAAATGAAAGTGTTCTTTAATAAAATATAATAATATTGTTTAATAACATTTAGTAATTTAATTTCCACAAATTGCAAAACACGTACTTTTGAACTTTACCAATGTTACTTAATAAAATTTAGTAATGTTACTTAATAAACTTTAGTAATGTTACTTAATAAACTTTAGTAATGTTACTTAATAAACTTTAGTTTTAGTTCTGAAATAAACTGTATTAATGTCCTGTCATAAACTCTCAGAAATAACTACGATATTTGATTGTGTTTTGTGATAGAGTTTTGTAACATTCTGTAAGATGTAGTTCTGTAACGTTCTGTAAGATGTAGTTTAAACATTTATAGACTATAGACGCAGGTCATAGCGATATCATGATGTGACGACGCAGGTCATAGCGATATCATGATGTGTAGACGCAGGTCATAGCGATATCATGATGTGTAGACGCAGGTCATAGCGATATCATGATGTGTAGACGCAGGTCATAGTGATATCATGATGTGTAGACGCAGGTCATAGCGATATCATGATGTGTAGACGCAGGTCATAGCGATATCATGATGTGTAGACGCAGGTCATAGCGATATCATGATGTGTAGACGCAGGTCATAGCGATATCATGATGTGTAGACGCAGGTCATAGCGATATCATGCTGGCCAATTTTACACCCAAATAAATACAAAATATTTCGTAATCAACAAAATGTTCAAAGTTTTCAGAATATATTGTTTTCTATCTATCTCCAGATCATAAACATTACAATTTATAAAAACTGTGGAGGTTTGACGTTATTGCACACAAGTTTTATCCACATGTATTTCACAACAGAGTAGAACGTATTTAGTTGTGAGGACAACCCGGTGCACATATTTCTGAACGTGTGAGTGGTATTCCTCATTTAATCTTGGATAAACTAATCTGTAAAAAGATCCGATATCGAACCCTGAACTTCACGGAACACAGTACAAATAACTAAATCATTACATGAAGATCCCTTACAATTTACGACATAGAAAATAGGAAACTGATTCAGGTTTTGGTAAGGATAATTAAGAGTGCTCTATTTTCATTGGATAAATAATATGACCGGAAACGATACAGAAGGTTGTAAATCTTTCCTTTCAGACGTGCACTATTTCGCCCATGTTGTTATTATTTTAAGTTGTATTGTTATATGTCACAGTGTTCTAACTCTGGTCATCATTTGTCGACATAAGTCACTGCATACAACAACCAACATTTTAGTGGCGTCTCTCAAGTTGGGAGACGTTCTAATGGCTCTGACTTTATCGGTCATTGGAATAGTTTATCTGCCTCAAGTGGCTCAATTCTTGGACAGTACAGCTACGGTAGACAATTTCCTGCTAGGAGCGTTCGCCTCTAGTTTAATAATGCCCACGATTAATTGTGCATTTATCGCAGTAGACCGTTACATCAACATCGCCCATCCATTCTACTACATGTCACATATAACAAAACCACGTATTTTGAAAATCACAATTATTGCTTGGTTGATAGCTATGGCAAACATGTTTATTCCTCTGATTGTGTACAAGGACGATTCTTATCATCAAAAATGCATTATATTGAAACCCCCATTGGAGTATGTGTGTATATTTACAACTATTTATTTCGCCTTTACAGTAATAGTGTGTACTTTTTACTGTAAAATTGCTTGCTTTGCGTTTCACTATAAAAAAACTGCCAATATTAGAAGTCAAACATTCCAAGAATGTGGTTCAAACGTACTTCCAAACAATCGCAAGGTTGCCATGAGAATTGTTAAATTCTTTGCTAGTATTTGTGGAACGTTCACATTTTGTACATTTTGTGCTGGTTCGCCTATCTTTCTTAATCAACTTGTTATTTTGCCTAACTATATATATCTACCATTATTAAGTGTATTCTTATTTAACGCCATCTTAGGATTTTATATGTATACATTTACCAGCAAGGAGTTCTCCCACTGTTTGCACAAATTGTTATTGGATATGAAACACTCTTTACAATCAATCAATCAAGTGCTATGCCGAATGGCGTAGGTGATAATATTTCTCCACGACTCTCTTTTGTGTTGTCAATAAGCTTGATTGGTGAACTGCTACCGTGCCACGATACAAGTTCATCTAGTAACTTTTCTCTTTGTCGTCCCATATCTCTTCTCCCCTTGATCTTTCCAGTGGTTATTAAGTGTTCTTCTCAACACATGCCGTAGAAATCTTGACTGTCTCCTCCTAATGTTTGATATGATTGATCTTTTTACGCCAGTATCAATGAGAACATCTGCATTAGTTTTCTTAGCTGTCCATGGTATTTTCATCATTCTTCTCAGAAACCTCATTTCGGTAACCTCTAATTTGACTAATAGCATAACTAATAACATAACTCTAATATCATAACTAATAACATAACTCTAATAGCATAACTAATAACATAACTCTAATAGCATAACTAATAACATAACTCTAATAGCATAACTAATAACATAACTCTAATAGCATAACTCTATACAGGTAATATATAATCTAGATAAATAAATAAATTCACAAAATATCTTGTGGGTATCAATGGCAACCTTGTTGGTGTTGTCGATATTCAAATGCTGATGAGTAATGCTACTCTTGTCAGCACAATGCCATCTTAAAAAAGTTGACTTAGTGATCAATACAGTAAGTTAGTGACTGTTAAATGTGTCTGTAAAAGTTATTTCCTGGTAGTTGAAAGGTAAAGGAAGACAATAAGGAGGTGTTCCATTATTTCATTATGATTAGAGCAGTGTCTAAGGTGGTAAGTTGCTGGGGTTTGATACAGTTTAAATGGCTATTTCTTCCTTACATGTCCCGTATGAAACTGAAAGATAAGGCATTGGTTTCTCCTGCAGAGTTTGTTTATGTTGTCATTGTCATTTGGCCGTGTCATTTCCCTAAATACATTTAAATCCATTTACCAATCTGTTCAGCCAGATTTCCCTGGTGTTGTGAATGATAATTTGTTAGACTGTTCCCATATTACAAGGTCTTTCATTTTATTGTTTTGATGCCCCTCTTTTTGCAAGTCTGTCCGCTACTTCGTGCCCTGACATATTGCTATGTCCAGGGATCCATTGCATGTCACACTGAATGGATATGCAGAGATAAGACTGTGCGCTGCGTTTTCTATGTAGAATGGCAACCTTAAACATACGATAACCAATATATAAGTCAAATGGCAATGTTCGTTAACATATTTTATATTTTATTCTATCAATACTCTGTTACCAATACCAGACATGGACACTGGCATCTTCAAATATTATGTTACCAATACCAGACATGGACACTGGCATCTTCAAATATTCTGTTACCAATACCAGACATGGACACTGGCATCTTCAAATATTATGTTACCAATACCAGACATGGACACTGATATCTTCATACACCAGAAAGCTAATAACATGTAAAATTAAATACTTGAGAGAGACTGTCTGCGTTATTAGATTAAGCAAATTGGGAAATAACGACAAAAAAAAAGATTCGATGGCATCATGTATTGCATATATCGAGAGACAGAAACTACTTTGTAACAAGTCAGATGTATAATTGTACTATGTAACAGAAAATTGAGTGGCTACTGTGTAACAAGTCAGATGTATGATTGTACTATGTAACAGAAAAGTGAGTGGCTACTTTGTAACAAGTCAGGTGTATAATTGTACTATGTAACAGAAAATTGAGTGGCTACATTGAGACAAGTCAGGTGTATAAATGTATACAACTTTTAAGTACAGACACTTCTTCACTAGAAGAATCCCAGACTGACGAATTAACGTTGGAAGCATTACATTTAGATTAGCAATAATATATCTGTCATTGGGAAATATTGATAATTGGAAAAAGTTAATAGAAAGCTTATAGAAGCTTACAGAAAGCTTTCTACAAGCTTAGAGAAAGGTAGAATTCTGGAAAATAAAACATAGTTTTAGTATTTGATACACAACTGTGAAATGTGGTCACTTTGAGCATTTATTTTACCAACAATTTAGCCAGCAAATGTCTCTACTATCTGGCAACCTTGATGATTGGTTATATCATCATCATCAGGTGCCATGCCGGGTGACGTAGGCGGTCATGGCTCTCCACAGCTCTCTGTCCACAGTATTATGTATCAAAGTCGTTGTTGTTTCTTTGCCGTGCCAGGTTGTCAAACTAATATTTTCTCACGTTGTCGCCCTCTGTCTCTGGTGCCTTCAATCTTGTCTGTTGTGATTATGTTCTCTAAACCTGTCTGTCTCATGAAGTGGCCAAAAAAAGAAGATTGCCTTTTTCTTATATTGTTGTTTAAGGTCCGTTTCGCATTTAACCCCTTTAACACCTCTACATTAGTTTTTCTGGAAGTCCATGGTATTCTCAGCATTCTTCTATAGAACCACATCTCTGTTGCCTCCAATCTCCCACTTTCCAGTTTGTTTATTGTCCAAGACTCGCACCCATATGTTAGTATAGGGGTTATATAGCACTGCATAACTCTCTTTCTCACCTCTAATGACAAGGTCATATTACACAGTATATTTTTCATTTTTCTGAATGTTGTTTTTGCCTGTCCTATTCTGCATCTTATTTCCGTTGAACTTCTTCCATCTGCTGTAATAATTGTACCTATATATTTGAATTGGTGGACCTGTTTTAATACTATATCATTCACTACTATCTTGCAAGGTGTGTTATTTTATTTCTTTGAAATAACCATTACTTCTGTTTTCTTGATATTTAGGAAGAGGCCGTTCTCTTTGCTTTCTGTGACTACTACTTTAATTAAGTTTTGAAGGTCTTCCTCACTTTTTGCAATCAGAACAGTGTCATCCGCATATCTCAAATTATTTATGTATGTCCTCCCACTGATATTCCTGGGATATCTACTATTGCACGCAATATGTTTTCACTGTATAGAGAGAACAGGTCTGTTGAATGCACGCATCTTGGTCTGACTCCATGTTTTATTTGTTGAAAAGGGCCAAATTGATTTCCTACTCTTATTGCTGCTGTTTGTTGCCGGTACATGTTCTTGAATATTCTTAAATCCTTGCTGTCAATGTTCAGATTCTCTAGCATGTGTATAATTTCGCTATGTTTAACTTTGTCAAAAGCTTTAGTGTAGTCTATAAAACAGAGGTACAGATCTTTATACCTTTATAAATCAGAGGTACAAATTGGTTAAATATTTGCAAAAATTATTGCAGTCTAAATTGTTTCGTGAATTTTAAGTGTCTTCATTTATATAAATAAAATGTTGAATTTTAAAAATAACATCCTCAGGTTCAAGGACGTGCATTTTACGACATGATGGATAACAGCGGAAGAGGAATTTGTTTTCTGTAAGGAGAACTATCAGTATGTTGATTGGATAAACAAAATGGTGGGAAATAGAACAGCCGGATGTGGTTATCTCTTTAAAGACGTGTCATATATAGCCTATATTGTTGTTCTTTTAGGCTGTGTTGTAATAGGTCATAGCCTTTTAAGTCTAGTCATCATTGTTCGACATAAGACGTTGCACAGCCGAACAAACATACTAATGGCGTCGCTGAGACTTGGAGACATTGTAAAAGCTCTGACTCTTTCTGGTGCTTCAATAGTTTATTTACCTGAAGTAATAAAACATTTCGAAAATACACATATTATAGACAAATTAATACTAGGAGCTTTCTTTTCTAGTATAACATTGTGTTTGTTTAACGTTGCAGTTACCGCTGTCGATCGATACATCAACATTGCTAGTCCATTCTACTACATGTCACATTTGACAAAACAACGTATTTTACAAATCACAATTATTTCATGGTTGATAGCTGTCGCAACCATGTTTATTCCTTTGATTGTGTACAGAGACGAATCATATCATCAAAAATGTATCGTAGTGAGCCCCCCATTAGAGTATGTGTGCATATTTTCTTTAATCTATTTATTTATTTTAATAGTCGTTTTTACTTGTTATTTTAGAATTGCTCGCTTTGCGTTTCACCATAAAAAAGCAGCCAACATTAGGAGACTAACGTCCCAAAAATCTGGTCAATATGTTCTAACTGAATACAATCGCAAGGCTGCCATGAAAAGTGCGAAATTTGTAGGAATTATTTTTGGAACGCTCACAATATGTACATTTTTTGCTGGTTTGTCTATTGGTTTGAATTATTTTGTAGACCTACCCGGCTACATATGTGTTCCGTTCTGGAGCTTATTCTTAGTGAATGCAGTCGCAGGATTCTATCTCCATGTGTTTTTGAGCAAGGAATTTTCACAATGCATAAAAAAGACATTATTGGATTGGAAATATTTGTGTTGCTAAAATATAAACTCTAGCACTTTTACTGAAATATAGGATATAGAACATTTTACCAGCATGAGCCCATGGACCGATGGATCAGCAACCAACCAACCAACCAACATTTAAAATGATCAATAACAATCAAACTTTAAAATGACATATCTCAGTAAATATGTAGTGCATATAATTTGACATTTTGTATGTAAATTGGAAATTATATAGACCCTATGACCTAAATTTTTCATTAAAAACGAAATCATTGGTTTCAATTTTTGTGTATTCACGACATATATCAAAAGAAAGATCGACATGCCAACACACATCTCACACACATTTTCATCTAAGTCCATGTTATGACATCTCACACACATTTTCATCTAAGTCCATGTTATGACATCTCACACACATTTTTATCTAAGTCCATGTTATGACATCTCACACACATTTTCATCTAAGGCCATGTTATGACATCTCACACACATTTTCATCTAAGACCATGTTATGACATCTCACACACATTTTTAAAGATGCTAACAGTCAATTATAAGATCTGATTGATATTTTGTGTGGTTTATCATACTGTTTTGTATGACAGTGTGTGTAATGGCAGTTTTTAGCATATCATTGACATGATTTAAGCGTGAAATTGTAAATATTTTCTACTCTTGAAAACAAAACAAACGATGTTTAAGGTTGTATCCGGTGTAATATCTGAAGTGCTAAATGTGTGCTCTCGATATACAATAATTAGTACCCCTAAAAACTGTGGCGGGATTATATTCTTTTATGAAATATGGACATGATGCACACATATAAAGTCCATATTTATTGGGTCTAACTAAAAATAACATCATATGGCAAAAAATGACGTTAATACGGTCAACGACTAATCAGATAAATGCATGTATTTGAGGGCAATGATATAGAAACGTGATACAGAAACGTGCTATAGACTGATTGCACACAAAAAAATGCATGAGTGAATTGGAAACAGGTGTGTTAATCAAATATAAAAACTGTTTTTATCTCGAAAAAATAAATATATGCTATGCTTGTATGATTGGTGGTAGAGCAGTTAGTGGGCCTGTCTCTTAAACAAAACTCGACCGAACCTGGACGTGGTTCAAAAGTGAATCATTCACGCTGTACTGACAATACGATTAGATGCATTAACAACGCATGCAAAATCAAGAATGGCAATTCAATAAAGCAATGGTATGTACATAATATGCGTTACAAATGTTTGAATTGTATTTGCTTATTTGTTTGTTTGTTTGTTTAATCCCCAGAAATTGCGAGCAACCATGTTAGTAGATAAGGGAGGGGGTGGGGAATTTGTATCATTGTTTCCACTCTTCCCCGTAAAAAATGTAGAATATACCATCTATTCCTATAAACGTCTACCTACTTTCCTCACTTGTCAGAATATAGACAGAGTTCAGAAGGCATCAGTAGGATTTTCAAGTATATGGATTTTAAAACCACACTGTCTGAGGATATCCAACAAGGTGGAGAGTGCGGCAGTAACAAAATAACTGAGGATATCCAACAAGGTGGAGAGTGCCACAGTTACAAAACTAAGAAGTGATAACAACTGTGATAATGTAATATTGTTACTTGTAACTAATATAAATTTAAAACAGTTAAACTAATATCAATGATAAATAATAACAACAACACATAAAAAACACCAAAGGAACAAGGACATTTTCTACTTTTGGTCCATTCAGGAACCTTTTCATGAAACGAAAACAAACAAGAAATAAACACATACACAATTATCAATGCAATGAGATGGTCTCACAATTCCTTTTGCTGCATTAGAAAAGGTTCTTTTTTCAATATCTTTTTCAACAGCTTTCTGTCATGACATGCAGACCTTAAACAAAATTATATTGCAGTGACATGTACTTGTGAGGCTATCTCACTGCAGTATGTGTTCATTGTTTATTTCTGGTATGTTTTTCTTCTTCTTCTGCGTTCGTTCACAAACTCCTGCAGCTCAGCAGGATGTAGTCCGGAGAACGGAATGTGTTGTGGCATGGTTTACAGCATTGCTGCGATATCTGCGCCTTTCGACCTGACACATCCGACTTCAGCATGACTTCGGGTCACTTACCCTATATGGGATGGGACAGCCAACTCCATGCGACATGCATGCATGGAAGGTAAACAGTTTTGCTATTCTATGCTCCCCTTTCGGTCCCCGTTAGCACACGGGAGTGGATTGTTTTTATTTCTTGATAATGGTCCCTATTGAACCGTAACGTTAAATAAGTCCTTTCTCATGTGAGATTGTTTTTTTGGGGAGTTATTTCTCATTTTAAATCATCTAGTTCAATCCCGCCTGTTACCTTGCGACTTTATTCCAGCTATGCAGCTACAGCAAAACCCGCCTGTTACCTGGCGACTTTATGCAGCTAGAGCAAAACCCGCCTGTTACCTGGCGACTTTATGCAGCTAGAGCAAAACCCGCCTGTTACCTGGCGACTTTATTCCAGCTATGCAGCTAGAGCAAAACCCGTCTGTTACCTGGCGACTTTATGCAGCTATGCAGTTAGAGCAAAACCCGTCTGTTACCTGGCGACTTTATGCAGCTATGCAGCTAGAGCAAAACCCGTATGTTACCTGGCGACTTTATGCAGCTATGCAGTTAGAGCAAAACCCGTCTGTTACCTGGCGACTTTATGCAGCTATGCAGCTAGAGCTAAACCCGCCTGTTACCTGGCGACTTTATGCAGCTATGCAGCTAGAGAAAATGCTGAAAATATTTGATTTCTTCGCAAATTTCTTTGCAGTAGATTTGATCAAGTCAGAGATAATGTCTGTTCATATTTTAATATCTATAAAAGTCTTCATTGTTTAAAAAAAAAAAGCAGGCTACATAAAATAATTATAGGGGCCTGTGGCGAAGTCGACACTGAAAGAAACAAAAGCTTAAAGGTTAAACGTGTTTAACGCTGGTTACCTTTCAGATTGGTGGGCAAGTCATCAGTACGGAAAATGTTTATAAATACATTGCGACCTACGGTTTGGACCAGTAAGTGGAGTTAGTAAAACACTGAACATATACTACCACTGCCGAAGTCGGATGTGCTGAAAAATTGGCACAAGTAAGAGAAACTGTTGAAGTTTGTTAGTTGGAAATTGTATTGCATTTTGACTGATGTTTAAATATCTCTTTCTCAGTGTAAATATGTATGTATGTGTGTGTGAGGGCTAGTCTAATCCTCCAGTGCACTGACCCATCTATATATACTCTGACACATGTGTCCCGTGCATGTGGAGCATCAATAGGAAAGAGTGGCTGTCCTATTGTGCAAGATGTTCTGTTCGCTGTCACTAAATAATCTGGGGTGCACGGTGATATGCATATCTTTCGTGCTATCCTAGGGTTAGCTGAACACCAAGATCCTACAATCACCTTCTCGTGGTGCACCCTGGAAACAAAATAGACAATGATGAATGTTAAAAAGAAAAAAAAGAACGTGATAGCAGTTACTTCCAGAGCTGCAGGTCTAAGAAGATACACAACAGCACACTATGGAACAAGCGGATCAGTGACTCCGTATCCATACTTTGGAAGACTTTTTGTGGATTAGATTTGCCTTGTGAGTTCAATCATCGCTATAGATAATATATTATATTTCTTATAACACACAACACTACTATCGTTTGGAAAGACGGAAAGCTGCATTATACTAATGCTCAAAATATGTTAAATCACGATTTTAATAGTTTAAGGACCCAGTAGTTGCAGCCAACCTTCTTTACGGAAACGACACTTTTTAATGAGGAGCTAACCGTCTTCTATGTTCATGTTTCCGCTACTGGTAATTTATTTAATGTGGACATTTATTAACGACAGGTTTTTATTCCTCTTTTTTACAATTTCTCCCTTAAGCATTTCACAGTTGTCTCACACACAAGGTCGAACAGCTGTGAAACAACAGCACAGACTATCAGATTATTGGATTATTGGAATAATATAGGAAACAAGACACAAGACTATCAGATTATTGGATTATTGGAAGAATGTAGGAAACAAGACACAAGACTATCAGATTATTGGATTATTGGAAGAATGTAGGAAACAAGACACAAGACTATCAGATTATTGGATTATTGGAAGAATGTAGGAAACAAGACACAAGACTATCAGATTATTGGATTATTGGAAGAATGTAGGACACAAGACTATCAGATTATTGTATTATTGGAAGAATGTAGGAAACAAGACACAAGACTATCAGATTATTGGATTATTGGAAGAATGTAGGAAACAAGACACAAGACTATCAGATTATTGGATTATTGGAAGAATGTAGGAAACAAGACACAAGACTATCAGATTATTGGATTATTGGAAGAATGTAGGAAACAAGACACAAGACTATCAGATTATTGAAATAATGTAGATAACAAGACACAAGACTATCAGATTATTGAAATAATGTAGATAAACAAGACAAAAGATACTTTTGGTGATTAAATCATTAGATCTTAAGTACACTGCTTAAAGGAGCCTACCTCACTGTTGTCCATGTTTCTGAACCATTCGTATTACAGAATGTGACATCTTCGATACAGTACACTGTGTACGGCTCAAGAACATGGATATTCAACAAACAACTAGATGACAGAAATTATTCGTTTGAGATGTGAATATATTGAAGAATATAGAGAAATTTATGACAAGAACAGAAAATGAATTTAGTTGTTCGACATCGAATGAAAAAAAAATGAAATTAATTAAAAACAAACTAAACATTTTGGACATACAAGATGATCACATATCTTGTGACTTATTACTCATTTGTTATTATTAATTTGTTAGTTCATCTAGCATGTCTTGCTGAGCTTTCATACTTTTGTCACTGAGTCTTTGCTGAGCTTCAATCTTTTTGTGACTGAGTCTCGTTGTTATTTCGCATTATTGACTTATATCGGTAGCACCAATACATATTTCCGTTTATTTTGATGTAAGACATAAGCAGCACTCAAGAACAGCAACGATTTTCAGTAAAAGCAGACATTACTGTGCAGACATGTTCAACTACATGCAGGTCCTTGAGGTAGATTTTCTCAGTATGATGGAAGTTTTCGAATTTCTGTCCCCCCCCCCCCTTTAAAAATGTATTTCTATGAAATTTCCCAACCCCTTTTAAATAGTTTTTCTTCGAAATGCCGCTCTCAACAATGTATTGTGATTGGTACCTCGTGATGCGGCCGCTTCCCGGCATCTTAGCACGGCATGTCCTATGACTGTATGGGAGTTCTGAGGAGCAGGCACATACAGCAACATTTATCCAAGAAACTGGATTTACTGTGTAGACATTTTAAACTGAAAACGAGAAGCAGATCTGCAAAAATGGAGAAAAAATTGTGCACAAATGAAGTTAAATATTGAAATCGTGAATGTAAACTATGGCAACACTGATCGATGTGACAGAAGTATTCCAATAATGAATAAATCAAATACATCGTGCATGGTCTCAAACAACGGGAGTGGCTGTCACATGAAGCCTTCCTCACATCAGAACATAAATAGGTAGTCTGTCCCTGGTACATGATTCAGCTGTTTATGGTCGTAGTTGCTGTTATGCGATCTTTCCTTGTGTTCCAATGCTGAGTACGTCATACTGATTGATTTGTGTCCATGTTTGTCCACAATATCTGATGTTGATTCAATTTATATGTACTAAATTTGAGTAAGTACATGTATCCAGGTACAAATGTTTGATTTTTTCGTGATTTTTTGTATATGCCTAATTAGTTTGTTGTGAACGATTATGTCGTGTCAAGTTTGTACTCGACTAGTGAGATGTGAACAGGTTGGGGGCTAATTTGTTGTCTAGTTTATAGTTAATTATACTGCTGCGAGCGGCTATGCTTCTGGTAGTTTCAAATCAACCAGCGTATTCTGAACGATTATATCGTGCCTAGAAGTGATAAGATATTGTATTCCTTGTTACTGGCTGAGCTAATAACTAACAAATAATACAATTAATGCAAACAAGAAATAACAGAAAACAAATAAACAAGAACCTTTTTCTGTGTTACATTCTAAATGGGACTGAACAAGTGTGTCAGTGGTTGACGAGCAGGAGGGAGGGCTGTTGACAAACGTTTATGTCCAAAAATATTATATGCCAATTAAATTGTTGCAACAAAACCGTTTCTTCACAATTTTTTTACGAATTATGTCGTTTCTTTCAATACATTTCAGCACACAAAACAAAACATTTCGGCACACAAAATATAACATTTCGGCATACAAAACATAACATTTCGGCACACAAAACATAACATTTCGGTACACAAAACATAACATTTCGCACACAAAATATAACATTTCGGCACACAAAACATAACATTTCGGCACAAACAAAATATTTTTAGGGATGGTGGTGGATATATTTGTTGACATACTTCAGTGGGGATGGGAAGATCCCTGATTTCCTGACATGTATTTCCATAAGGGGGAGGGAGACGGTAAAAACATTGGCGAAACCTTTATGTCTTAATGTAACCACATTCAGTAAAATAATAAACATGCAACACAGCATACTGTAGGTAGAATTGCATATTTGTAAACATTTCAATATTTCCCTGCAATGTGCAATCAGGGAGTGCAATCACGGAGTGCAATCAGGTAGTTTTGCACGTATTTCGTTTATGTTCTCATCAGACACACACATCTATATCTGCAGGCTTCTTGGAATAAAGAGACAAGATCAATGCCGGTGATTCTGTGCCAGAATTATACGTTTTAGAAATCTCTGACACCAGACAAATGCAATAACACAAGACTGAAACTATTGCCATCACCGTACCAGATAGACATATATACAATATTATTTATGTCTGTGTCAACTCCTTCAATAAGTTTCACAATTTATGTCTATATAACTGATTTTCTCATTCCAACATTGTATGTCTATATAAGAGATTTCTTAACTTCCATACTCCATACTTGATATCTAGTAACAGATTATCTAATTGCCATACTTGATGTCTATGTAACAGATTATCTAATTACCATACCCCATACTTGATATCTATGTAATAGATTATCTAATTGCCATACCCCATACTTGATGTATATGTAACAGATTATCTAATTGCCATACTTGATGTATATGTAACAGATTTTCTAATTCCCATACTTGATGTATATGTAACAGATTATCTAATTGCCATACTTGATGTATATGTAACAGATTATCTAATTACCATACCCCATACTTGATGTATATGTAACATAATTTTCTAATTCCCATACTTGATGTATGTGTAACAGATTTTCTAATTCCCATACTTGATGTATATGTAACAGATTATCTAATTCCCATACCCCATTCTTGATGTCTATATAACAGATTATCTAATTCCCATACCCCATTCTTGATGTCTATATAACAGATTATCTAATTCCCATACCCCATTCTTGATGTCTATGTAACAGATTATCTAATTCCCATACCCCATTCTTGATGTCTATGTAACAGATTATCTAATTCCCATACCCCATTCTTGATGTCTATATAACAGATTATCTAATTCCCATACCCCATTCTTGATGTCTATATAACAGATTATCTAATTCCCATACCCCATTCTTGATGTATATATAACAGATTATCTAATTCCCATACTTGATGTATATATAACAGATTATCTAATTCCCATACCCCATTCTTGATGTCTATATAACAGATTATCTAATTCCCATACCCCATTCTTGATGTCTATATAACAGATTATCTAATTCCCATACCCCATTCTTGATGTCTATGTAACAGATTATCTAATTCCCATACCCCATTTTTGATGTCTATGTAACAGATTATCTAATTCCCATACCCCATTCTTGATGTCTATGTAACAGATTATCTAATTCCCATACCCCATTCTTGATGTCTATGTAACAGATTATCTAATTCCCATACCCCATTCTTGATGTCTATATAACAGATTATATAATTCCCATACCCCATTCTTGATGTCTATATAACAGATTATCTAATTCCCATACCCCATTCTAGATGTCTATATAACAGATTATCTAATTCCCATACCCCATTCTTGATGTCTATATAACAGATTATCTAATTCCCATACCCCATTATTGATGTCTATATAACAGATTATCTAATTCCCATACCCCATTCTTGATGTCTATATAACAGATTATCTAATTCCCATACCCCATTCTTGATGTCTATGTAACAGATTATCTAATTCCCATACCCCATTCTTGATGTCTATGTAACAGATTATCTAATTCCCATACCCCATTCTTGATGTCTATGTAACAGATTATCTAATTCCCATACCCCATTCTTGATGTCTATATAACAGATTATCTAATTCCCATACTCCATTCTTGATGTTTATATAACAGATTATCTAATTCCCATACTTGATGTATATATAACAGATTATCTAATTCCCATACCCCATTCTTGATGTCTATATAACAGATTATCTAATTCCCATACCCCATTCTTGATGTCTATATAACAGATTATCTAATTCCCATACCCCATTCTTGATGTCTATATAACAGATTATCTAATTCCCATACTTGATGTATATGTAACAGATTATCTAATTCCCATACCCCATTCTTGATGTCTATATAACAGATTATCTAATTCCCATACCCCATTCTTGATGTCTATGTAACAGATTATCTAATTCCCATACCCCATTCTTGATGTCTATGTAACAGATTATCTAATTCCCATACCCCATTCTTGATGTCTATGTAACAGATTATCTAATTCCCATACCCCATTCTTGATGTCTATATAACAGATTATCTAATTCCCATACCCCATTCTTGATGTCTATATAACAGATTATCTAATTCCCATACCCCATTCTTGATGTCTATATAACAGATTTAACTTAAATTGTGTATTGTTTGATAAGTATCCGTTAAGTTTTTCTTTTTCTTTCAGACTTCACTGATAATCCTTCAAGACTTCACTGATAATCTTTCATGACTTCACTGATAATCCTTCAAGACTTCACTGATAATCTTTCATGACTTCACTGATAATCTTTCATGACTTCACTGATAATCTTTCAAGACTTCACTGATAATCCTTCAAGACTTCACTGATAATCATTCAAGACTTCACTGATAATCCTTCAAGACTTCACTGATAATCCTTCATGGCTTCACTGATAATCTTTCAAGAGACAGAAAAAAATAAGCGATTGCCGTCTGTCAGTAAAGAGAGAAAGCTGGATGTAATTCCCACAAATGAATTTTTTATTTACTGTTTATCTTTCCTTTAATTTGTCACATCAACGATGTGCCTTAGTTTGTCACATCAACGATGTGCCTTAGTTTGTCACATCAACGATGTGCCTTAGTTTGTCACATCAACGATGTGCCATAGTTCTATTTACATATCAATATTCAGTTTTTATCTGTCCTTGACGGGGTATATCCTTTCATAACTATTGTCATTCCCACCTCACGCAACTGTGTTTCCGGACGTTCAAAAATAAAAAATTGCAAACTATTGAACGTATTTATATTGCCTAGGAAATCACTGCAGCCAAAAATAGCTTGGTTGATGGCTACGTTCTGAAGCGGGATACGCTAGCAAACTGTTCTCATCTGATGTCTTCATATCCGGTATTCTGACGTCATTACAAACACTGAAGATGTTTTGTTCAAACATTTCTATAGCTGGGATCTAGCTTCAAATATACAATATTGCTGTATTTACCTTCTGCAAAAAAAAAATGATGTTTGTGTTTTTTAATATCTATTATTTCTAATGACCACAGTTCTGATTTCACAAAATTGGATTAACGTCGTGGTTGAAGGTGGCGTACCTCTTGAATAAGATGACTTTTTGTTTAAAGAAAATATGTTTGTACTCACCGAAAGTTTCTCGTCGCAATTTTTGTTCAAAATACAGGAGCTGTTAGGAACCTAATAATCCTTCATCTAGAACTGGTGGATCTGCTCGCCTAAACGGCGGATATTCTGAAAACAATGTCCAATGAGACATTCAGATGTTACATGGAGATTCCAGAAAACTTCAAGATATTCTACGCAGGAGTACCATTAAACTGTCTTGTAATGTTCGCTAGCGTGGCTACAGTTATAACGATCACGAGAAGGTCTGAACTACACAATAACACGAACATTTTTATTGTCTCATTCTCTTCTGTTGATATGTTTATTTCTGTCACTTTTATCATATTTGGTGTGTATTATTTTTCTGATATCAGTATTTACTTTGAACATACCAAATGGTTTGATGCAGTCATGCTTGGAACGACTCACTCCTCCATCATTCTGTCCTGCACACACATGGCAGCCATCGCTATAGATCGGTACATCCAAATTGTTCATCCATTTTACTATATTAGAAAAATGACTAAAAGACGCGCTCTCAAACAGATCATTGTTTTATGGATTCTAGCTATGGCGTATCTATCAGTTCCTCCTGTCTTTTATGCGAGTAGCAGAAGCTACTATTTATGCGCAGTAGAATCTCCAATGGAGTATTATATTATGAGCGTGTCCATTGGAGGAATTGATAATATAATTACCTTAGTCTGCTACTTAAAAATTGCTAGAGTTGCCTTTCAACATAAACGAGCTGCCAACTCTCGAAAACTACAGTATGGAGGATCTGATGAAGTGATTAATTTCAGAAACAACCGTACAGCTGCTTTGAAAAGTCTGAAGTTTGTCGTTGCCATGTATGGATCATTCCTTCTCTGCTTAGTTCTAACAATGTCTTTGGGCATAATTTCCAGATTTCTAAAAACAACGGAACAATATATCTACATGCCAATGATTTACTTGTTTCAGATTCACTCTTTGATAAATCTATACATTTATGTCACAATGAACAGAGATTTTTCTGCGGTGTTCAAGAACTCATTGTCCGAATGTTACACCATCTGCCGCAGCATAACACAGTCTTAATTATATTATGATTACATATGAACTTTTCGTGTCCTCTGTATGATTTCGTCAGGTTTGCTTGTTGTTTTTTTACAGGAACTTTATATGTAGGTAGATATGATTGCTGAATGAGTCACAGTCACTGATACTCTTTAGTGACATTTGCTGTACGTGTGTAGCGTTTAGTGTTCTAACATTTCCATCACAAGTCTTTCACAAGTCACAGCTGATTTTTACAAGACCGACTTGCATGCACTACGTAATGCGATCACATTTTCACAACTATTGTTGTCAATAGTAATAACGTTTATTTAGTCCTTAGCCTACGCAATGCGTTCATATACGCAATGTATGCATTGTAATCATTACTTATACACTTAAATTTTATTTTATTTCTTACAATGTAACAAAATGTAGCATATAGTTATATCAGTCAGTATACAGTCATTTTCATCATCATCATCAAGTGACGTCTCCGCAACGAAGGTTGGCTGCAACGTATCTCCAACATCTCCTGTCTCTTGTCTTGGTGGTGCACTCTGCTAGACTGTAACCTGTCCATCGTGTAATGTTACTCTCCCATTTGTATCTCTGCCTACCTCTTGCTCGCCTCCCTTTGACTTTACCCTCAAGTAAGGTCTTCAAAAGGGTGTCATGTCTTTTAATGTGTCCAAAGTATTTTATTTGCCTGATCTTTATTTCTCTTAGTAGTTCTTTCTTAATATTAAGTGTCTTTAGCACTTCTTTATTTGTCTTCTTCGCTTTCCATGATGTTCTCCCTATTCTTCTATATACCCACATTTCAAAGGCATCAATTTTGTCTTCTAATTGTTTATTTAGTGTCCATGTTTCTGAGCCATACATTAATATGGAATAGATGTAGCATTTTATAATTCTCATTTTTAACTTGTTTGTAATTTGTTTAGATATTAATAATTTCCTCATGTCATTGAAGGTACTTTTAGCCATTCCTATTCTCCTTTTAACTTCTGTTTCACATCTGCCATCATTTGTGACTATGTGTCCAAGATATTGATACTGTTTTACTTGTTGTAGTTTCTCTCCCTGTATGTTTATGTTTACCTCCTGTTCTTCTGTGTCTTTGCTGATTATCATGGTTTTTGTTTTTTGAATGTTTATATCCAGTCCATATTCATTACTTGATTTATTGACTTGATCTATTAGTCTTTGTAGTTCATGTTCACTTTCTGCTAAAAGAACAGTGTCATCTGCATATCTAATGTTGTTTATTATTTTCCCATTGATCTTGAGTCCTGGTATTTCTTCTATATTTTTAAAGATATTCTCTGTGTAGATATTAAATAGGCTTGGTGATAAAATGCATCCTTGTCTTACCCCTCTTCTTATTTCTATGTATGGAGAGTAGCTGTTTTCACACCTTATTGATGCAGTTTGTTCCCAATATATATTTCTAATCAGCCTGATGTCTTTTCCATCTATGCCTATTTCTTGAAGACATTTGATTAATTTTTCGTGTTGGACTCTGTCAAAGGCCTTGCTGTAGTCTATGAAGCAAATATAGATACTTTTTTGGACTTCTATATATTTATCTATCACTAGCCGGATACTCAGTATAGCTTCTCTGGTTCCTTTGTTTTTCCTAAAACCGAATTGTTCTTCACCGACCTCCATGTCTATCTTGTTCTTAATTCTTACAGTCATTTTAAAAGACTTTAAATCAAGCTTGTGAATATTAATTTTTGAGTAATAGCTCGTGAAAGAGTAGGCCGCTTCTTTCTATGACGAGCTATCGTATTTTGTAAGCATCATGTTCGACCGTTTACTACTTACACGTAATATAATATATTAATTTCATGTTTCCTCAACTCAAAATAAAATAGCTACTACATTCGGTTAAAGAAACGTTTATAAGTTATTTTGAAACCCGTTACTAAGGGGTATGTCTCGTTTTTTTGGGAACGATTTACTAAACACGTTTTGGCGTCTCCTTATGTTTAAAATCTACCATAGAATGAGACAGAGAATATAATTATATTGTCGAAGATTTCTTTTAAGCTACAGTTTTTAATGCCAGAAATTGGACAGAGTAATTGAGGTTTGACTTATTGATTAAACTGAAATATTTTTCACCAGGACAGAAGGTGGTTACACTCGCAAATTAGATGAGATCGGAATTCTTGGGATGATGGCTCCCCACTACCTTTGTTGGTTACGGATTTCAGCGTTATTATTATTATTATTATTATTATTATTATTATTACTATTTATTATTATTATTATTATTATTATTATTTGCATTATATTACCCACATTTAATTTCAGTTGGACATGCGCCCATGAATTACTGAGTGGTTTTATTTTTCATTGGCCTTATGAATGTATACAATTGAATAAATGATGGTGAACTCTAGTTGTTACTGATACTTGATGGTGAACTCTAGTTGTTACTGATACTTGATGGTGAACTCTAGTTGTTACTGATACTTGATGGTGAACTCTAGTTGTTACTGATACTTGATGGTGAACTCTAGTTGTTACTGATACTTGATGGTGAACTCTAGTTGTTACTGATACTTGATGGTGAACTCTAGTTGTTACTGATACTTGATGGTGAACTCTAGTTGTTACTGATACTTGATGGTGAACTCTAGTTGAAACTGATACTTGATGGTGAACTCTAGTTGTTACTGATACTTGATGGTGAACTCTAGTTGTTACTGATACTTGATGGTGAACTCTAGTTGTTACTGATACTTGATGGTGAACTCTAGTTGTTACTGATACTTGATGGTGAACTCTAGTTGTTACTGATACTTGATGGTGAACTCTAGTTGAAACTGATACTTGATGGTGAACTCTAGTTGTTACTGATACTTGATGGTGAACTCTAGTTGAAACTGATACTTGATGGTGAACTCTAGTTGTTACTGATACTTGATGGTGAACTCTAGTTGTTACTGATACTTGATGGTGAACTCTAGTTGTTACTGATACTTGATGGTGAACTCTAGTTGTTACTGATACTTGATGGTGAACTCTAGTTGTTACTGATACTTGATGGTGAACTCTAGTTGAAACTGATACTTGATGGTGAACTCTAGTTGTTACTGATACTTGATGGTGAACTCTAGTTGTTACTGATACTTGATGGTGAACTCTAGTTGAAACTGATACTTGATGGTGAACTCTAGTTGAAACTGATACTTGATGGTGAACTCTAGTTGAAACTGATACTTGATGGTGAACTCTAGTTGAAACTGATACTTGATGGTGAACTCTAGTTGAAACTGATACTTGATGGTGAACTCTAGTTGAAACTGATACTTGATGGTGAACTCTAGTTGTTACTGATACTTGATGCGGCGTGTTTACTTCTCAAGATTTACGTGCTGCTCTTTTTTCCCCGAAATGTTTAGGAAGATTATGTCTCTCTTAATCATCTTGATTTTATGCTCATACAAATTTTTTAGTGCAAATATATGAGTGTTGTGACACTGGAATGAATAATCAATTCTACAAATTTCATAGTAATTACGTAGAACACATGTTTTGTCGGAGTTTTACGATGACTCTCAAACTGTCAGACAATGAGGTATTGGTATGAAAACATGCACGTAACAAAATACAAAACATAGTCACCATTCAACCTTAAGATATTTTTAAATAAAATACAAAACAAACAGTAACAAACAATAAAAACAGTAAAAACGATGGCATTATCACATAAGAAGTAAGCGGCAGACATTGACCTACACAGATGTCTAATGTGACAATGACATGACGTGTACACAAGTTTTGTGATAGTTCCTGTCAACGGTAGTGCCGAGGAAACGCAGGAGCTGCTCAATATCCCACATACTCCTCCAACACATGCTCAAATTGATGCAGACATTTTCAGGCCCTCATACAACTAATTAGTCACAGCCGTACACATCACAGGCATCATCACCTTCATCACCATTCCAGTCTAGCTGTATGACCAACGTAAACTGCGACAAACGAACCACACACACACCATCCCCTGGCGTTTCCTGCAGGTCTGCTTGTTTCCATTTGTATTGGCATTGCCTTTCTCTTGAAATTAACCAAGAGATTCGAGAGCGGGTTCATGGAAACGGGCAAGGTACTTCCTCCATAAACCTTTCCGGGAAAGTAACCATGTGTGATACGGTGAAACTATGTTTCTTTGTATTTTCACCAATGTTAGGACCTTATAGTTCATTGCGGCCTTTTTCTTAATCTTTGAATCTATTGAGGCTTGCTCTCAATCTTTGAGTCTATTGAGGCTTGTTATCAATTTTTAAGTCTATTGAGGCTTGTTATCAATTTTTAAGTCTATTGAGGCTTGCTCTAAATCTTTGAATCTATTGAGGCTTCTTCTCAATCTTTAAATCTATTGCGGCTTGTTCTAAATCTTTGAATGTCTTCTTTTCTCAATCTCTGTATCTATTTCGGCTTGTTTTCAATCTTTGACTCCATTGTTGCTTGGTCTCAATCTTTAAATCTATTTCGGCTTCTTCTCAATCTTTCAAGATATTGCGGCTTGTTCTCAATCTTTGAATCTATTGTTACTTGTTCTCAATCTTTGAATCTATTCCGGCTTGTTCTCAATCTTTGAATCTATTGTTACTTGTTCTCTATCTTTGAATGTCTTTTTCTTCTTCGTCAGCGTTGATTCTCAAAATCCCACTGGATCTCCCTTGCAGCAGAACAATGGTCTTACTAGATTTCCAGAAGGATGTAATCCAAAGAATTGATATAGGTTGTGTCTCCTTATAGTCCGACACATCCGTCTTCAGCGGAAATTTTTAAATCTATTGTGACTTGTTCTCTTTCATTGAATCTATTGCGGCGTGTTCCCAATCCACAACTTATTATTGTTAGTTCTTTCTTCTAAGCGTGTGTATGACATCATATGTGCCTTGCAGCTTGTGAGAGATGAGTTCTATGTCATCATTAAGAAAGTTTTGAAAATGGATTTCATTTCTGGACAAATTACATAATTATCTATCTATACGGAACATTAAGTTTATCCAGATTGTATCCAGTTTTTATACGGAACATTACGTTTATCCAGATTGTATCCAGTTTTTATACGGAACATTACGTTTATCCAGATTGTACCCATTTTTTATCTCATTTTCCTAAAAGATTTTGCTGTGACTAAGGATCATGATGTTCACAATAAATCCAAACAAATTAATAATTTATTAATTATATAACTAAATAATAAAAACATACACATCAAGGTCAACTCTATGAAGTCGATACTGAATTTAGTCCAGCCACCATAGACTGGACACTAAGATGCGTTGGACATTCCCTACAATAAATATTTTTAATGAATATTTAGACACCAATGATCAAATAGCATCGTCTGTACAATGCGGACGCCAAGCTTTGGTACCACCAGCACGTTGGAATGATTTGTACCAACAGCGCGTTGGAATGATTTGTACCACCAGCACGTTGGAATGATTATACCACCAGCGCGTTGGAATGATTTGTACCATCAGCACGTTGGAATGATTTGTACCACCAGCGCGTTGGAATGATTTGTACCACCTGCGCGTTGAAATGATTTGTACCACCAGCGCGTTGAAATGATTTGTACCACCAGCACGTTGGAATGATTTGTACCACCAGCGCGTTGGATTTATTTGTACCACCAGCGCGTTGGAATGATTTGTACCACCAGCACGTTGGAATGATTTGTACCAACAGCGCGTTGAAATGATTTGTACCACCAGCACGTTGGAATGATTTGTACCACCAGCGCGTTGGAATGATTTGTAGCACCAGCGCGTTGGAATGATTATACCACCAGCGCGTTGGAATGATTTGTACCATCAGCACGTTGGAATGATTTGTACCACCAGCGCGTTGGAATGATTTGTACCACCTGCGCGTTGAAATGATTTGTACCACCAGCGCGTTGAAATGATTTGTACCACCAGCACGTTGGAATGATTTGTACCACCAGTGCGTTGGATTTATTTGTACCACCAGCGCGTTGGAATGATTTGTACCACCAGCACGTTTAAATGATTTGTCTGGGGAAAAAACAGGGATTGAAACAGTTCGGTCACTTAATGAGAATGAATCCATGTTAGCCAGCTGCAAGAGCATACTACATGAGAATGGAAACAACAAGATACAGAGGCAGATCAAGAAAATGGTGGATTAAAGGAGTTACCAACGTTTTGAGATCTCACAATATTACTGCGTATCAAGTGACCGAACGTGTCATAGCCCGAAAACTGTTTGTCATTCATTCCTGCGACCCCGGAAAGTAAATCGACATATTGCATCAAACATGCCAAACCTTTAACATGAAGATAAATATAGAAAAGACCGAAGTAATGAAGATACGAAGAACAGAAGGAAACATCAGTATATATATATATATATATATATATATATATATATATATATATATATATATATATATATATATATATATATATATATATATATATATATATATATATATATGACATAATTCACATACCTAGGAAGCGATATAACAACAGACGACAAGAGCAGCAAAGAAATACGCAATAGATGTAATAAAACATACATAGACCTAGGGCAAATGACACCAATCTTCAGAAACAGAAATGTAGATTTAAACACCAAAATAACACTATTCAAAACGATTGTTATGCCAACTCTGAGCTACCGATATGCTATACAAGACAAACGTAAACTAGTGACAGCTGAAAGGGCATGCTTATGCAGAATCCAAGGGATATCGCTAAGAGACAATGAGGGATGAGGACACTAGACAAAGAACAAGCATCATCCCAGTCTTTGAATATATTAAGAGACAACAGATCAAATGGTTTGCACACATCAGCAGACTACCATCAGACAGCATACCACAGCGAGCTATGCTACACAGATACAGTGAAGGCAGAACTAGAGGCCGACCTCGAAAACGATGGACCACTGAAATAAAAGAGACGACTAACTCCACAAAATACTCAGCACACCTGTGGGCCGTCTCCAGAAAACTCTTCTACCCCTGAAGCTGAAAGACAACTAGGGATTTAGTGAATAGATAGACAGATAGACGCCGGAAAGCAAATGCAGAAAAAACACTACAGACAAGACAAAATAGAAAAATAAACAGGTAGATATGTATGTAGATAGGTAGGTAAGTAAATCAACCAAAAATGTTTCTCCTGTAGCAATTTTCTAAGAAATAGCTTGCCTTCTGAATGATTAAGATGTACAATTTTCTGCGGGGGAAGGGGGGATTTAACTTGATTGTTCAAGACGCTCTTTACCTATCCGTTACCAGTAATCAGTAGTTAATGTTCATCAGTAACCCGTCATCAGTAATTTCTTCTTCTACAGAATAACGTGTAAACATCAGCCAATGAGATCTTCAATCCTGCATAGAAATCTTTCTTCATAGTGACAAATATGAATAGATTTGACAGGGAATTCAGATGAAACAGGAATAAAATTGGCATGTAAGCGTATTTTTCTGCTGTCCTGGACATCCTACTTATCTGACCCACAACCGCTGCAAGAACTAAGCAGAGAAGGAACGATCCATAAATAGCAACAACAAACTTCAGACTTCTCCAAGCAGCTGTACGGTTGTTTCTGAAATTAACCACTTCATCAGATCCTCCATACTTTAGTTTTCGAGAGTTGGCAGCTCGTTTATGTTGGAAAGCAACTCTAGCGATTTTCAAGTAGCAGACTAACATGATCAGATTATCAATGTTTCCAATGGATATACTTAGATTATAGAATTCTCGTGGAGGCTTTAGTAAAATACATTCCCTGTGGAATCTGTCATCTCTATAGAAAATAGGAGGAATCGATACATAAAATATCGCCAGAATCCAAAGAAGAATTAATACTTTTAGAGCACGTCTTTTTACCATTGTTCTCATATAGTAAAATGGATTAGAAATGTGAATACATCGGTCAACAGCGATGGCGGCATTGTGTGTGATTGATAGAGTCACTGATGTGTGAACTGATCCAAGCATGATGGTATCGAAAAGTTGGCTATGTTTTATTCGATAACTGAGATGGGAAAAATAACACAGACCAGATACAATACTTATCGCCGCCAGTAACGAGTCGGAAACAGAAAGAGAAGCAATATAAATGTTTGTGTTGTTGTGAAGTCCTTGCGTTCGAGTGATAGTTATAATTGTGATCACATTTGTAAACATGACAAGACAGCTTAATGGTATTCCAATATACGCCATCTGAAAACTACCAGGAATAGACATGTCACATTTAAATGTGTCGTTGTCCATTTTTCTTCTTCTCCGATCAGTTTCCTATACAGAAGTCTATACAGGAAAGAAGACCGTGAATTCAGTCCATAAATTCAGTCGTCAGGAGGGGGTCCTCAAGATTTCCTCACAACTTCATCTCCAGATTTGTCTCTTGGGCGTCCTATTTTAGTCCTCAAGTTGTCGAAGAATGGACATGTCTGCAGAATGTGTTCTGGAGTCTGTGGACCCTTTTGACAAGAGCATAGCCAGTTCAGACAATCTTTATTTGTGGCGATGACGTTGTAGTATACAGTGCCCTATGCGGAGTCTGAAAATTACAGTTTTGCTGTTACCTGTTCAGCTTTAGGATTGGGTCCTGCTGAATGTTTATGCCTTACTCTAACTTAATGTGTTTTGTATTTTTTTTAATGAGAGTATTTGCTGCAGTCAGCGATATTCTGTGATGGAATTGTTCCTATTTTTCACCTGCTTTGTCAGTCTATTGTTCGTAAACTACACTTTGTCTTGAATGAATCTGTCACCTGTCCTGGACGAAGGGCGGACAGATCCCAAAGAATAACTTTTCATTTAGTCAAGCTCTAGAAAACGTTAAGACAGTATCATTTCGCTATAATGGCGTATGTATACAAGACTTGAAAACGTTGGACTTGAGTAGAAATATTTAGGAAGAACTGACCAGACCAGAATCTGCTGGAAGAATGATACATGCACTGATATGTTAGTTAGTTAGTTAGTGGTCAGATCATCATCATGGCACTCCGGACACTAGTTGCCCCGATCTCTTATTCGGTTCATCCTTCAGCTTGTGATAACTTCTTTTGATGACTGTATGATGCTTGTTTCTTGTAACACCCAGACTTCACTCCCAGGTCCTACATTCTAGCCATAGACATGGAGCACTGAAGAAGAGATATAGCCTGCATATTTCACCTTGTCTAACCCCTTGTTTGCATTCAAAATATGCACTGATATGGGAACTGATGAAGTCAGACTTAGGTAGCTCGATTCTATGATACATCGTAGTATAAATGTATTGGCCCACACAGTCTTTTTGTAGAGATTTCAGAAATTTTTTCTCGACATTAAAAGAGAACCACCATCAACCTACAATAAAATTATAATTATGATGCAAAGGATGTCCATGTTTCTTTGTGTCTCTAGGCAAATTTTACCTGAAATCCGAAAGACAAATATAATGCGTTACAAAATTGATAATACACACTGAAACCAATTCAAAATACTGCACACACTGAAACGAATACACGATAATACACAATTGAATGAAAACAATATATGAAAATTTATTCAATCTTTTGTCTAAATATAAAATATGAGGAAATTATACAATTTCTTATACAGACATTACATATGAATATTATGAAATTTGTTATGCAGACATTAAATAAGGAAATTATGTAATGTTATAGAAACATTAAATTAAGAAATTATAGAATTTGTTACATGAACTATAAATATAAAATTAAAGTTCGTTACGATGAGCGTGTCCCATCCCAAAATTTTAATATTTTGCGTAATTTCATGCAGTTTTCATGACTCGGAGATTTAAAAGTCGCAACTTCAGCTACCGATGAATTGATCTGCGCGCTACGTACTGGGAGCCAACATTCCACCTCCCCAGCCCCCAAGGGTCATCCAGGGGGCAATGTGGCTCTCGGTGCGAAGCGGGCAGATCGTTGGATGTAATAGTTCATGTGTCATTATCGAAATTTTGTAATGTATGGTTTGTTTCGTTAAAAATGAGGAAACATCTACCCGTAATTAACAAAAAATAATTAATTTGTTATAATGATATTCAATTAAGGAATTGTGAAATGTGTTACAGAAACATTAAATTAAGGAATTATGAAATGTGTCACAGAGACATTAAATTAAGGAATTATGAAATGTGCCACAGAAACATTAAATTAAGGAATTGTGAAATGTGTTACAGAAACATTAAATTAAGGAATTACGGAAAACGTTGACCACTTCTAACATATGAAATAATGTAATTTATTAGACGACGATAACAACAAGAAAAGCGAAAATGTAGAAAAAATGTCAGTTTATTTCTTGTCTCAAGCCACCTTGTGATATTCTTCTCTGGCCTGCAATATCTCAATAGACTGATTAAGTCCCCTATATGATTGTGTTACGAATTGTAACTGTAGATATCACGAGCCGGACAGTTGTATACTCGGGAAGGAACTTTTCCGTCACTATCTTTTTATGTCAATGTATTCTATGCAGATCAAGATGAATGCCTTCCTTCTAGTAATGAAAATGTTGCTCTTCAGAAAGTCTTCATTAATGTAGAAATCATGAATTAGGATTTTTACACCCATATCACACTTGTCTTGTTAGTACTCTCTGACAACATGCATGGCACAGGACTGTTATTCATTGCCTCCCTTTCAGTTGTTGGTATCATATCATATATCTGTTTTTTGTATGATAGTTATTTTTTATTTATTTATATTTATTTCAATTTATGTCATATTTATTTCATATTTCATAATTTTTTGTTGGTACCACATTTATTTCATTATTTATTTCATATTTGTGTCATATTTTAAAATTTTCATATTCAAATTTATTTCATATTTTATATTTTTGTTTTTGGTACCACATTTATTTCATTATTTATTTCATATTTATGTCATATTTTATAATTATTTCATATTTATTTCATATTTATTTTATAATTTCTGTTGTTGGTATCATATTTATTTCATATTTATTTCATATTTCATATTTATTTCATATTTCATATTTATTTCATATTTCCTTTTTATTTCATAGTTTCTGTTGATGGTATTATATTTATTTCATAATTCATATTTATTTAATAATTCATATTTCATATTTATTTCATATTTCATATTTATTTCATATTTATTTCATATTTCATATTTATTTCATATTTCCTTTTTATTTCATAGTTTCTGTTGATGGTATTATATTTATTTCATATTTCATATTTATTTCATATTTCATATTTATTTCATATTTCATATTTATTTCATATTTCGTATTTATTTCATATTTCATATTTATTTCATATTTCATATTTATTTCATATTTCATATTTATTTCATATTTCATATTTATTTCATATTTCCTTTTTATTTCATAGTTTCTGTTGATGGTATTATATTTATTTCATAATTCATATTTATTTAATAATTCATATTTATTTAATATTTCGTGTTTATTTCATATTTCGTATTTATTTCATATTTCATATTTATTTCATATTTCATATTTATTTCATATTTCATATTTATTTCATATTTCATATTTATTTCATATTTCCTTTTTATTTCATAGTTTCTGTTGATGGTATTATATTTATTTCATAATTCATATTTATTTCATATTTCATATTTATTTCATATTTCGTATTTATTTCCTAATTTCTGTTGTTGTTATCATATCATATCAATATATCGTTTGGTCACGTGATGAGGCATGCTTTTTTTCCAAAATTAGCGTGCAGGGAACAGTTGAGAGTGAAAGAGGAAGACGAGGGGAAAAAGACAGTATATGGATTGATAATAGTAAAGACGGGACTGGATTACGATTCTCGACGCTTTAAATAAAAAACTGTGAACAGTATGGCAGGACGGGATTTTTGTGTTGGTTTTTCCAGGGTGCTAACTCCTACGACCCTGAAAGTTTATGGTTGGGATGATATTGATGATTATATTCTACTGTTCCTCTTCTTCTTCTGTGTTCGTTCTTAAACTTGAACATTAGCATGAAGTTCATTCTGAACTTGAACATTAGCATAAAACCATATATTTTGGTTATTGTTTACATGAATTGTGCTTAACTTTAACAATTATGTTAATCTGTATTTTTTTCTTTGTTAACTTTCGTGTTTGTTTATCTGTATTTTTTCTTTGTTAACTTTCGTGTTTCTGTTTATCTGTATTTTTTTCTTTGTTAACTTTCGTGTCTATGACAAGAGATATATTTTTTCCCATTTATAAATATTTTGTGTAAATTTTTCCAAAATTCCTGATTCATCCCGCAGCAAATGATAAAATTGAGTAAAGAATGTATGGGGAACAGATAAGAAGTCAATGTGGCCACCCAGTGCGAGACAAAATTATAGTAACTGATGGTTGCTATCGATATAGGTAGGAGGCAACATGTGAAATAGACACCAAAAAATGCGGCGAAGAATTTGACACTTTTCATGTAAATCATGTGATTGTTTCTAGAGATAACACTTATATAATTATTTGTTGTTTGTTGTTTTCTGACAGCCGCTGCTTTGTTGTGCTTTATCGCGAGTTGAATTATTTGTAAGTAACACACGAACAGTATCACAATGTTGATTAGAACAATCAAAGCGTTCACAATGTAGTATTCTAGAGCTTGGATTGTTTGCTTACAAGTGTGGTTGTTGTTACCGGAGTAGATAATGCCCGGGAGGACAGTGTCGATTAAAGCTAACACCCACGCACAAAAAAGGATTTTGAAGATACGTCCTTTTGTTATATTTGTTACGTAGTAAAATGGATGAGCTATACGGATATATCGATCAACGGCGATAATAGCCATATGATTTGCTGTTAGTGTTACTCCAGCCATGCTAGCCCCAAATAGGAATATATCAGCGAGGTTACTGTTGAAAGGAAGCGATCGAACCCATGAGAGCTGTAAGCAGGTGTCAAGAGTGTACCCTACGGCAAAGAAGATGTCAGTTAAAGCTAAAGACGCAATGAAGATGTACTGGTTTGAGTGAAGGGATCGGGTATAAATGATTGTGGTAATTGTTAACAAACTCACAAACATAACTACACAACTGATCGGTAATACAAAATAAGTAGACAACTCTTCTGTGTGGTAGTTGCATATCAACGTAGAGTTATGGGCCATTTTTCCAAGAATTTGTACAATTTCTGGACAGCTTACAGCAGAGAATGTCTATAATCAATAACTGCCCAATTGATTCCACTAGTTTATCACTTTTCACATATAACAACGTTTTTTTTCAACGATAGTCTGTGGATTATCCCAGTTTCTGTTCAAAGATAGTCTGTGGATTATCCCATTTTCTGTTCAACGATAGTCTGTGGATTATCCCAGCTGTTATGTTGCACAATGTTTCTGTTCACAGATAGTCTGTGGATTATCCCAGCTGTTATATCTGAGACAACTTGAACCGCTGATGTATAACTTAGCGTCTAACTAATTAGGAGAGAAGCATCCAGAGCTGGACAGGATACAGTCTAGCAGAGTGCACCATCAAGGCCAGAGACAAAAGATGTTGGAAATTCGTTTCAGCCAACCTTTGCTGTGAAGGCGACACTTGATGATGATTGCTGACTAATTGACTGTGGTCAGCACGATGGTAGAGTTGACAATGAGATTGCCTCGCAAACTCAACAAGCGGATTTAGCTCGTGGTTCTAAAATCAAGTCATCAGCTATGTACTAGATATACGATTGAATGTATTGTTTCCTCTAAGACAAGAGTTCAAGTGAGCAATAATCTATCTCCGTGGGTTGATAAATTTCCAAGATTAAACTTTCCTGGCTTTTCTACACCATTTCTTCCTTTCCTGTAGCATGATCTATTTACATCTCTTCTATTCTTTTAATATATGAACTTATACACACATTTATTATATACTTAAGTTTTGTGTGCCAATGGATAAAAATGTGTGCGTTAGCGCACGGTAGCACAGCGTAGCGGGAACAGTGATAGTGATAGATACAATGTCAACAATAATTGAGTAGCAATGTCCTGTACAGTAAACCTTTCAATTAACCCTAGTAGTAATTTAATTTCATTATTTTGCAATCGTTCGCTAGTGATAATTCATCTTACTATCACTGACCTACTCAGCTAACAGGATAAACATGACCTACTCAGCTGACAGGATAAACATGACCTACTCAGATAACAGGATAAACATGACCTACTCAGCTAACAGTATAAACATGACCTACTCAGCTAACAGTATAAACATGACCTACTCAGCTAACAGGATAAACATAACCTACTCAGTTGAGAAGCTCATGCCTATTCAACGATGAAGAAACAAGCTAGAGAGCACTGACTTCTGGACTATGCGCCGTATGGTGATGCTGAAGAAATAAGAGACTGGACGCTTTCAGTGTTTAGACCAGTAACAGTCCTGTACATTGACTTTCAAACATGGATCGCGTTGATATTAATTACTTTTCTATGTTTTCATTGGAAGGTTGTCTTGTTAAATACTTGTAAGGTGAATTATATTAATAGATTGATGAAGATATGTACATTTTCCTGGAAAACATTTCGTGAGTTCTTCTTTAACGTTTGGCTGTTTTCATACGTTGACAATGATAATGTGTGTGTAGTAAGCATTCTTATTAAGTAATTGATCATGTCCTGAAATAAGATAAAGTCCAATAATAACTAGATGTCCGTGGTTGATATCACAAGAGTTGGATTGACATGGTTTTCAAAAGGATAAATGTAACATTGAATGGTCATGGTTTGCTTGACAAATCATTGACCACGAGGTCAGAAAGGTAGTGAGACAGGTAGAGTACGCAGTGAGCATATGCCGCTGACGATGTAAGGTGAAAAAATGTATTTTGTTCATCTAACGGCATATCATTTTATGATCAGTGTCTGCACTGTTGCCCTTCAGAACACCAATATGTCTGTACTGTTGCCCTTCATAACACCGATATGTCTGCACTGTTACCCTTCATAACACCAATATGTCTGTACTGTTGCCCTTCAGAACACCAATATGTCTGCACTGTTGCCCTTCAGAAAGCCACAATACTTAATGACCTGAGGCTAAGTTGAAGTAATTTGTTTAAAGAAACACGAGAAAATATCACAAAGTGCACTCCACAGTGTGCACACCAGCAGTGCTGAAAGGAACACGGCGAAATGTTACAGAGTGTTCTCCGCAAATGTTGCTCCAATATTTATTCTCCCGTGAAGATCATTGCTGTTTGCGTTAGTAGACTCTGTGATCGATACATCTGTCGCTTTTGTTGTCTACAAATGAGCAATTCTGAAATAAACAATATGTGTACACGTTCAGCTCTACAACCGTGTACATCCCATTTGAAATAAGTCCAATATAAATTAGTACTGAACAAAACAAACATCAAGACATCAAAATCTGTATCAATTTCCACACCATATTAGATCTGCTTTCATTTACCAATCTCTCGACAAAGACCTATGTTCGAAACGTCGGCTTCAATATTCGGCTAAATATATCCAATACCAATTATTATACTTGTCTTTCCGCACTAGTAGAATGTATCAACGTTACTCACGACTCGATGTAAATAATGATGTCACGCTATACACACAATAAATATATAAACATCTCCATGCTCAATGAGGAGCATAAGAAGTATGATAGCGGGTAAAAACTGCAGAAAAACTGAAATCCAACAGTCGAAACTGGGTGATCAAATGCTAATCACTGGATACACACATGATGATACACAAAAGTCGACGTTTCGACCAAAATATCTTTACAAAGAACACATTCACAACATGACAAACGACGTTTGAAAACGACGCTTCCAAAGATCACATGACAGAGTTAAATATGCTATTAGTATCATCTATTGTTCTATATAGACAAAACACTGCAGTAGCAGAAATAAGGTTCATAATAATGAGACCAATAACCATAAAACGAATATATTTGTCCAAGATAAAAAAAAACACGCTTGCAGGTTGACATCATTGACGGCAGTGGACATGTATGCAATAGACATCTGTAATGGACATTCTGTAGTGGACAACTGTAGTGGACATTCTGTAGTGGATATGTAGTGGATATATAGTGGACATGACTAGGGTGACCGTCTGTAATGGATATTACTGCAGTGTACATCTGTAATGGACATGTATACAGTGGATGTCTGTAGTGAACATGTCTGCAGTGGATGTTTGTAGTGGACATGTCTGCAGTGGATGTCTGTAGTGAACATGTCTGCAGTGGATGTCTTTAGTGGACATTTCTGCAGTGGATGTCTGTAGTGGACATGTCTGCAGTGGATGTCTGTAGTTAGACGACATAAGATTGCGTGATGTGTACACCCCTCATTTTCGAAGATTATACTGCAGGGAACAGTAGAGACAATCAATAAAAAGTAATACTGATGTGAAACGAAATAACAATAGTTTTTACGTAGAACACACGTTTTAGAAGTTCGACTTGATGACAACTGACAGACTGTCACTAACGGGCTATGGGGTGTAAGCACGAAATAGTACAAATAACAACACACAAGACATTTTCAACGCTTCGAACCGTTAGCTCTTGATCAAGAGTATAGAAAAAAAACAGTGAAAAAAACAAACAGTAAGAACAGACATTGCCACCATGCACTTCGAAGTATTGTTTACATGTCTGCGTTCTAGTACCTCTAGATGATGGTAACATTGTTCTTACTATTTTTTATTATGTGTTTTTTTTCACTATTTGTCTTGTATATTTTTTATAAAGACCTAACGTTTAGAAACATTGAAAACATCTTGTGTATTGTTATTTGTATTATTTCGTGCTTACATTCATTGCACCTTAGTGAAAGTCTGCCAGTTGTCATCAAGCGAAACTAATAAAACATGTGTTCTACGTAGGAAGAATCGAGGTTGCAAGGGGAAGAAAAATGATAAGGGATGTCAGAAATTTGACGCATTTTTCTTCTGTATTCGGTCTCCGGTAATAAAGACGTAGATTGTGTGAACTCTGCGGGAGAAAGTTAACTACATTATGATACCGGTTTATTTGAGCCTTATAGGACCAGTACATCAGTTTACCGCATGCTTTTATTTCCGGTAAGCTTCCCTAGCCTAGATCAGCCTTTCAATCTGAAACTATGCGTGTGTTTGTATCAGTTGTTCGCCATGGCGGTTATCTCCCATTGTAACCTTGAACTTCACAGAACAAAAGATGCCATTGTGTGGCTATCTCCGCGATCAGATAAGCAGGGATTTGGGCTTTGGTCGACTACACCTATCTTGTACGAGGTGTACCAGTACTAGTGAACCAATCTCATGTAATTAAGTGGCCCACTGTGCCCCAGGGAGATTAATCTTTTCTCATTGTAAGCTGTGTTCCTGTATAGGAAATGCACATTAGAGTTGGACTGGGATTTGTTTGTCCTCTTATCTACTACTGACATCTACTGCAAAAATGTCTACTACAGACTGATGGGCTTGCCTAGTAGAGAACACCTAACAAAGATTTCAAAAAGAGCAGTGAACCAATATAGAACCGGAACTATCAGCCTTTATACCCTGAGAGAGTTACTGAAGTGGAGATCTGAGCACATGTGGACATGTCCGGTGTGCTAGGAGAATTAATCAATGAACTAATACCTAATAAAACTACAGACATCTACTACAGACATGTCCACTACAGACATCCACTACAGACATGTCCACTACAGACATCCACTACAGACATGTCCACTACAGACATCCACTACAGACATGTCCACTGCAGACATATATATTACATATAGTAAAGTAAAATGTCCATGCTGCACGACCATTGAGGCGTATCGAAGAATGTGTTGTTAGGACCGTATATTTTTTTTTGGACCAATATACCTAGGAATGATTTGGTCAACATCACGTCCACCGCCTTCATTTTCCCATAACATTTGTAACCCATTTTCTTAGGTTGGGTCGACATATGAAATATTTGTGATTTCAAAGTAGTTCTTGTTGGAATAGTGTTCAAACATTGGATCACCAGTCTAGGAAGACAGTTCACTAACAAACTGAGCTAAATACATACCTTGAAGTAAATAACAGAAGTGCACTGCGGAAGTAATTCCCAAGACAAACCAAATTCACTACAGACTAATTCACAACGGATACACAACAAACTAATAACTCACAAAGTTATCAATTAAAAATAATTCACACATTCGAAACATTGAAAATATACTTATTGAAATCTAGCACTTGGTGGCTGCAGGGACTGATGCAAGGAAAGGTTCCTGCCACAAATATCGTCGGTTATCAGTAGACCACGCCCACGTTATTTACCCTGTTCACTGATTCTGACTTTTGTGTTTAATATCGATTGATTCGAACATTTCACACATCAGATCGAAATTGTTTATCAGAGAAATTGTATTATCAGATTAAGTGTGATATATGCGCGTGTGTTTTTGTGTTTGTGTGTGTGTGTTTGTGCGTTCAAACAACTGTTTTAATTATATTCTCTGACATAGTTAGGGGTAGACGACCACTCATCTGGTGTTTGTGCGCAAACACTGTTAAATATAATCTGCTAATGTATTAATCAAGTCATTTCCGATATATTTTATTAGACTGTAGCTAATGACGCCAGCAGTAGGTTCACCAGGCGATATATTTTATCAGACTGTAGCTAATGACGCCAGGAGTAGGTTCACCAGGTGATATATTTTATTAGATTGTAGCTAATGACGCCAGGAGTAGGTTCACCAGGTGATATATTTTATTAGACTGTAGCTAATGACTCGAGGAGTAGGTTCACCAAGTGAGATATTTTATTAGACTGTAGCTAATGACGCCAGGAGCAGGTTCACCAGGTGATATATTTTATTAGACTGTAGCTAATGATGCCAGGAGTAGGTTCACCAGGTGATATATTTTATTAGGCTGTAGCTAATGACGCCAGGAGTAGGTTCACCAGGTGATATATTTTATTAGGCTGTAGCTAATGACGCCAGGAGTAGGTTCACCAGGTGATATATTTTATTAGACTGTAGCTAATGACGCCAGCAGTAGGTTCACCAGGTGATATATTTTATTAGACTGTAGCTAATGACGCCAGGAATAGGTTCACCGGGTGATATATTTTATTAGACTGTAGCTAATGACGCCAGGAATAGGTTCACCGGGTGATATATTTTATTCGACTAGCTAATGACGCCAGGAGTAGGTTCACCGGGTGATAAATTATTTATGGACTGTCCCTTAATTCTTGATTAGAAACCATCGTCATAAAACATGGGACATTCCCATAAATACTCATCTCTCCTTTCCACCAGCCCAGCCACACAATGGTATGCAGACTAATAATCACAATTGGGTGCTATTTTTGTTATCTTCGCATTTGTCCAGAGAGATGACACTCTCTTCCCTCGCCCTTGGTAATCCTCATTTCTGTCATTCTTTGCATGTGCACCTTATACCCACCCCCAGTGTCATTCCCTTCAGTCAGCAACACGCCCGTAGATAAGGGGGAGCTTTCACATTAAGAAAAAGGGGGAAGGGGTTCACTTAGCAAATCAGAACGTGACTTGTAGTACAAGTAACTTTGCCAAAAGGTGGGGGGGGGCAATAAGCTAACCAACCCTCGCCCATGTTAACTTTGCCAAAAGGTGGGGGGGCAATAAGCTAACCAACCTTCGCCCATGTTAACTTTGCCAAAATGTGGGGCAGTAAGCTAACCAACCCTCGCCCATGTTAACTTTGCCAAAAGGTCGGTCAATAAGCTAACCAACCCTCGCCCATGTTAACTTCGCCACAAGGTGGGGCAATACGCTAACCAACCCTCGCCCATGTTAACTTTGGCAAAATGTGGGTCAATAAGCTAACCAACCTTCGCCCATGTTAACTTTGCCAAAAGGTGGGGCTATAAGCTAACCAACCCTCGCCCATGTTAACTTCGCCACAAGGTGGGGCAATAAGCTAACCAACCCTCGCCCATGTTAACTTTGCCAAAAGGTGGGGCAATAAGCTAACCAACCCTCGCCTATGTTAACTTCGACACAAGGTGGGGCAATCAGCTAACCAACCCTCGCACATGTTAACTTTGGCAAAAGGTGGGTCAATAAGCTAACCAACCCTTGCCCATGTTAACTTTGCCAAAAGGTGGGGCAATAAGCTAACCAACCCTCGCCCATGTTATCTTCGCCACAAGGTGGGACAATAATCTAACCAACCCTCGCCCATGTTACCGACTTTTCACAAAATGTCATGGAATTAATTATTCAACAAAAGCTAGAACACGAAAATACATCAGCAGCTGGGTTTTATTTTATAAAACTCTCCACCTCTTAGGTGATACGTATTTACTCGTATGATCCCGCTCTGTAGTACATCAATATCTAACCTTATTTGCGGTCCTGCTCCGTAGTTCATCAATACCTAGCTTTATTAGGTCGGACGTATCACTTTTCAATAACGTACCATCAAGCACATCTGTAGTATTCAATATTGAAGCATGAAGTACACAACTAATGTAACACGTATAGTTTTTGATTATCCACATACACTTTACGTGAAACATGATTCTCTGAGTAAAGTGTCAATATTGAAACGCTTCGTGTCTAATAGAGGTTCAGATTTTTTCAGTTGTTGTTATCTTCTGTTGAGTATAAATTCACTTCAACATTTTGTCCTTATCAAATAAACGACGTCACTAATGGTGACATTTATTTAGATTCCACATTTATAGCTTTAACACAGTAACAAGGCCTGACTTGATCTATTGTTTGTAGTGATGGAATCTAGGCACAGGGTTGCCAATATTGTAATTTTCTTTGATCTATAGTTTGTAGTAATGCAATCTAGACGCAGGGTTGCCAATATTATAATTTTCCATGATCTATAATTTACAGTGATGGAATCTAGGCACAGAGTTGCGAATAATGCATATCTCCTTTCCTAGAATGGCAGATTTTGCCATTATAAAATGCCATTAGACAGAAAATTGATGTTTTCCAATTTTTGTGTTCTTACCAATTTGAAATTCTGTACATATTATCTTGTTGAAAATAACAAAATTGTGAAAAGGTCTAGTCACACATGCACGTAATATTGTTGCTTGTAGAATTGTCTCTCGTTTAACAGCTGTCGAGAAGCAACCAATAAACAGAAAGATACGTAATCTCCAAGATATAACGGCTCTAGCGAAACTGAACATACAGCTATCAACGTTAACGCCTCTAGCGAATCTGAACACATTGAAGCTATATTGTATTACAATATTATAATGGAAGCATTTTCGGTAAATTTTTGTTGCAATTTCAAATGTGACCATTTATTGGTATTTTTTAAAACCTAAAATGTGGTCAAAAATAGTTCAAACTCTCTGGCAACAATGTCAAATACCCATATTTGTTTACTTTCGAGTAATTTGTACATGTTCTTTGTCTCTCCCATCATTCAGCCATTCTATTTGTTTGCATTAATCATTTAGTATTATGTTTTGAAAAATTATTTTTCCAACCGTTGCGTGGTGAGTTCTGTGCTTGATAAAATTATTTTAGTCGAAAGGTCGAGGGTATGCCGTGCTTGCAATTTCGCGAAGTTTCATTGTCGAGTTATTTCAATATTCGTGGGTTATTTGTTTTTGTGATAGTTTTTTTCCTAGATCATTATTCTGGTAGATCATTGTTCTAGTAGATCATTATTCTGGTAGATCATTATTCTAGTAGATCATTATTCTGGTAGATCATTATTCTGGTAGATCATTGTTCTGGTAGATCATTATTCTGGTAGATCATTATTCTGGTAGATCATTGTTCTCGTAGATCATTATTCTAGTAGATCATTATTCTGGTAGATCATTATTCTGGTAGATCATTATTCTGGTAGATCATTATTCTGGTAGATCATTGTTCTCGTAGATCATTATTCTGGTAGATCATTATTCTAGTAGATCATTATTCTGGTAGATCATTATTCTGGTAGATCATTGTTCTCGTAGATCATTATTCTGGTATATCATTGTTCTCGTAGATCATTATTCTAGTAGATCATTATTCTGGTAGATCATTATTCTGGTAGATCATTATTCTGGTAGATCATTATTCTGGTAGATCATTGTTCTAGTAGGTCATTATTATGGTATATCATTGTTCTCGTAGATCATTGTTCTGATTGTGTGTTGAATTTTTCGTGTTGTATAAAGCGTTATTTCTGTCATAATCTCTGATATTTCTCATTGTAATTTTTGTCATTCCTCTTCCTGTGTTCATTCTCAAACTCTCGCTGGATCTCTCTTGTAACAATTATCTCTGTTGTAACAATTATCTCTGTTGTAACAATTATCTCTCTTGTAACAATTATCTCTCTTGTAACAATTATCTCTCTTGTAACAATTATCTCTCTTGTAACAATTATCTCTCTTGTAACAATTATTTCTCTTGTAACAATTATCTCTCTTGTAACAATTATCTCTCTTGTAACAATTATCTCTCTTGTAACAATTATCTCTCTTGTAACAATTATCTCTCTTGTAACAATTATCTCTCTTGTAACAATTATCTCTCTTGTAACAATTATCTCTCTTGTAACAATTATCTCTCTTGTAACAATTATCTCTCTTGTAACAATTATCTCTCTTGTAACAATTATCTCTCTTGTAACAATTATCTCTCTTGTAACAATTATCTCTGTTGTAACAATTATTTCTCTTGTAACAATTATCTCTCTTGTAACAATTATCTCTGTTGTAACAATTATCTCTCTTGTAACAATTATCTCTCTTGTAACAATTATCTCTCTTGTAACAATTATCTCTCTTGTAACAATTATCTCTCTTGTAACAATTATCTCTCTTGTAACAATTATCTCTCTTGTAACAATTATCTCTCTTGTAACAATTATCTCTGTTGTAACAATTATCTCTCTTGTAACAATTATCTCTCTTGTAACAATTATCTCTGTTGTAACAATTATCTCTCTTGTAACAATTATCTCTCTTGTAACAATTATCTCTGTTGTAACAATTATCTCTCTTGTAACAATTATCTCTCTTGTAACAATTATCTCTCTTGTAACAATTATCTCTCTTGTAACAATTATCTCTCTTGTAACAATTATCTATGTTGTAACAATTATCTCTCTTGTAACAATTATCTCTGTTGTAACAATTATCTCTCTTGTAACAATTATTTCTCTTGTAACAATTATCTCTCTTGTAACAATTATCTCTCTTGTAACAATTATCTCTCTTGTAACAATTATCTCTCTTGTAACAATTATCTCTCTTGTAACAATTATCTCTCTTGTAACAATTATCTCTCTTGTAACAATTATCTCTCTTGTAACAATTATCTCTGTTGTAACAATTATCTCTGTTGTAACAATTATCTCTCTTGTAACAATTATCTCTCTTGTAACAATTATTTCTCTTGTAACAATTATCTCTCTTGTAACAATTATCTCTCTTGTAACAATTATCTCTCTTGTAACAATTATCTCTCTTGTAACAATTATCTCTCTTGTAACAATTATCTCTGTTGTAACAATTATCTCTCTTGTAACAATTATTTCTCTTGTAACAATTATCTCTCTTGTAACAATTATCTCTCTTGTAACAATTATCTCTCTTGTAACAATTATCTCTCTTGTAACAATTATCTCTCTTGTAACAATTATCTCTCTTGTAACAATTATCTCTGTTGTAACAATTATCTCTCTTGTAACAATTATCTCTGTTGTAACAATTATCTCTCTTGTAACAATTATTTCTCTTGTAACAATTATCTCTCTTGTAACAATTATCTCTCTTGTAACAATTATCTCTCTTGTAACAATTATCTCTCTTGTAACAATTATCTCTCTTGTAACAATTATCTCTCTTGTAACAATTATCTCTGTTGTAACAATTATCTCTCTTGTAACAATTATTTCTCTTGTAACAATTATCTCTCTTGTAACAATTATCTCTCTTGTAACAATTATCTCTCTTGTAACAATTATCTCTCTTGTAACAATTATCTCTCTTGTAACAATTATCTCTCTTGTAACAATTATCTCTGTTGTAACAATTATCTCTCTTGTAACAATTATCTCTGTTGTAACAATTATCTCTCTTGTAACAATTATTTCTCTTGTAACAATTATCTCTCTTGTAACAATTATCTCTCTTGTAACAATTATCTCTCTTGTAACAATTATCTCTCTTGTAACAATTATCTCTCTTGTAACAATTATCTCTCTTGTAACAATTATCTCTCTTGTAACAATTATCTCTCTTGTAACAATTATCTCTCTGCAACAATTATCTCTCTTGTAACAATTATCTCTCTGCAACAATTATCTCTCTTGTAACAATTATCTCTCTGCAACAATTATCTCTCTTGTAACAATTATCTCTCTGCAACAATTATCTCTCTTGTAACAATTATCTCTCTTGTAACAATTATCTCTCTTGTAACAATTATCTCTCTTGTAACAATTATCTCTCTGCAACAATTATCTCTCTTGTAACAATTATCTCTCTGCAACAATTATCTCTCTTGTAACAATTATCTCTCTGCAACAATTATCTCTCTTGTAACAATTATCTCTCTTGTAACAATTATCTCTCTTGTAACAATTATCTCTCTTGTAACAATGATCCTACTAGATTTCCAACAGGATGTAGTCCAGAGAATCGAAATGCTTCGTGTCGCCGTTTTATTTCCGCCAATGTTCTGAAATGTATTCTTAGGTTGTATTTTATCCATTCAGCCAAGTACAGTATTCACACATTTTTGAACAAATACTCCGATATATGCTGATAAAACTGTTTAAAAGGCGCAAAGGATTAGCTTCCTTACACTCAGGTTTCCTCGTATGTACTCTGCCCCCCCCTCCCTTAAAAAGGAGGCACGCCGGCAGCCGAAGTTGCCACTCATAGAACGTAAATCCTTAGCCTCAGCGGTAATCCATATTGATAAAATTTCAATTTGTAAACATAATTCTACGGACCGGATTGGAACCCCCCCCCCCCCCTTCGGCAGCCTATGGCACAAGGTTTAATTACTAATCCACGGAGAAACCCGCAGATTTGTGGATATGTAGCATGTACTTCCATTGCTTCAGGTTGTCGTAAATGTGACGACGTGTTTCCATGTTTACATTTGTGTTTTCTGAATTACGCGAATTTTGATGATGTGGTTAGCGTATTACTGGTGACAGTGTGATGCCAAGTTAGTTCCAACCTGTAGGATCTGTGTTTTTTGTTCTTAAACGATTATAGGTGGAGTGTAAATCATTCAAGTTTGTTCCGACTCGCGAACCCCCATATCTTCGATACAGACAAAAAAATGACGTATCCAATACTCCAGCTAACGGCTAATTTCCTATTGTAAAATGTCATCGTAAAGTGACTTCCAAATGGCAATATCGGGTAATGTCCATCCCTAGACAAAAAGTCTGTGACAGTGCACGAGGCGGAGGAATCCTAATAGATCAAAGACTCAAACGGCGAAACAGCAAAGTGTGTGGCGCACATGATGCACTTTGAGGGCATAAGAATGTATGTTGGCTGGCCACCGTGGAAAAGACTGGGATCTTACCACCTACATTCTAAAGTCAAGCAACATACCAGCAACATCTGAAGATTAGGAAGCAACATATTAGAATAGAAACATGGAATGTTAGACCACTACACCAGTCAGGAAAACTAGTAAACTTAATATTGGAGGCAGAAGCATTAGATTTAGATATTCTAGGAATAGCAGAGACAAGATGAAAAGATGTTGGGTACACAAGAAGAAAAAATGTTTAGTTGTATACATTCAAGAGGAAATTACCATGAACGTCAATAGTGTCGTTCTTACTAGTAGTTGTTAGGGGTTTTTATTGTAAATGTATTCTTGATAAATGCCTTTTAGTCTAAACGTCAATTTGTGTGTGTTATTTTTGTGTGTTTCCAGCGATTAGTGCAGCGTCGCTACCCTGTTCGAATTTTTGCCTGTTAATATGCACACAGAGAAAGCCTAATACTTCACGTAGTGGAATAGTAAACAAATATATAGTGAGCATATATATATAGTTCTCAACCTCTTCTCATCCATTCAATTTTTGAACCTCTTGTCATTAATTCAACATCTAAACTTTATCCATTCAATTTGTGAATGTCTTCTAGTCCATTCAATTTCTCAACATCATACAATGCATTCAAATTTTTTTAACCGCCGCCAATTCATTCCACTAGAATGACCATAATCTTGCATCTCTGTTTCCCCTTTGTTTCTTTTTTCCGGAAACTTTACATGTTGTCAAGGTGTCTATAACTAATTCTTCTCACTGTTTCATGAACCTAGCTCGCATTCTAGCACGAATAATGTTCCCAATCCAAGAATGTCTGTTTCAAACATCTGGAATATTCCTTGCTCATAAAAACATGGACATAAAATCCTGCAATGGCGTTAATCAAATATAAACACAACAATGGAATATATATATAGGTAGGTAGATGTGCTACAGAAGTCAAACCGATAGACCAACCAGCGATAAATGTACAAATTGCGAACGTTCCAAAAATAATAGCAAAAAATTTAACACTTTTCATGGCAGCCTTGCGGTTGTTCTCTATTAGAACGTTTGGACCCGATTCTTGGAATGGTAGTCTCCTAATATTGGCTGCTTTTTTATGATGAAACGCCAAAAGGGCAATTTTAAAATAACAGATAAACACAATAGTAATAAGTACGTGATAAATAACCGTATATACACACATAAACCAAATGGGCAGATTCATTAAAATACATGCGTTATTATAAGAATCGTCTTTGTACATAAACAGAGGAATAAACATGTTAACAACAGCTATCAACCAAGCAATAATTGTGATTTTCAAAATACGTGGTTTTGTCAGATGTGACATGTAGTAGAATGGATGGGCGATGTTGATGTAACGGTCTACTGCGATAAATGCAAAATTAATCGTGGGCATTGTTAAACTAGAGGCGAACGCTCCTAGCAGGAAATTGTCTACCGTAGCTGCACTGTCCAAGAATTGAGCCACTTGAGGCAGATAAACTATTGCAATGACCGATAAAGTCAGAGCCATGAGTACGTCTCCCAACTTGAGAGACGCAATTAAAATGTTAGTTGTTGTATGCAGTGACTTATGTCGACAAATGATGACCAGAGTTAGAACACTGTGACATATAACAATACAACATAACGCAGTAACAATATACGCCATATAGTACACATCAGCGAACAAATAGCTACATCCTTGAGTTCGGTTCCCGGCCATTTTTGTATCCAGTTAAAATAGTGTACATTTAAATATCCAAACAGAAACGTATTTATGTTCTGGTGTTGTCTGTTATACTGTTTTTTATTATTTTATTTACGATGAAACTTATACATGTCGTCTTCATCGTGATACAAAATTATTGTACAGATCTGCTGCCATCCTCACGCTACAAAATTATTGTACAGATCTGCTGCCATCCTCACGCTACAAAATTATTGTACAGATCTGCTGCCATCCTCATGCTACAAAATTATTGTACAGATCTGCTGCCATCCTCATGCTACAAAATTATTGTACAGATCAGCTGCCATCCTCATGCTACAAAATTATTGTACAGATCTGCTGCCATCCTCATGCTACAAAATTATTGTACAGATCAGCTGCCATCCTCATGCTACAAGATTATTGTACAGATCAGCTGCCATCCTCATGCTACAAAATTATTGTACAGATCAGCTGCCATCCTCACGCTACAAAATTATTGTACAGATCTGCTGCCATCCTCACGCTACAAAATTATTGTACAGATCTGCTGCCATCCTCATGCTACAAGATTATTGTACAGATCAGCTGCCATCCTCACGCTACAAAATTATTGTACAGATCTGCTGCCATCCTCATGCTACAAAATTATTGTACAGATCAGCTGCCATCCGCGTGCTGCAAGAATGTCTTCCTATGAGATTATTCAATGGTGAGTCTGGGATAGACAAGTGTTCAAGTGTTGGGGGTGTCAGTATAAAAACGTTTTTTTGATGTACTACTTGAAGAAATCTCTTAGTACTGTAGGATTAACACAAGCTCGTGGGAGAAAAAAAACCCAGTTCTTGACGTACTGTAGGATTAACACAAGCTCGTGGGAGGAAAAAAACCCAGTTCTTGTCGTACTGTAGGATTAACACAAGCTCGTGGGAGAAAAAAAAACCAGTTCTTGACGTACTGTAGGATTAACACAAGCTCGTGGGAGAAAAAAACCCAGTTCTTGACGTACTGTAGGATTAACACAAGCTCGTGGGGAGAAAAAACCCAGTTCTTGACGTACTGTAGGATTAACACAAGCTCGTGGGAGAAAAAAACCCAGTTCTTGATCATTGAGTCTGGCATGTCAGTTTAGTTGGGGTATTTGCAGGTTTCAACAGAGAAGAATTCTGTGACTTGAAATAGATAAATAAGAATGGTGACATCGGAGTGTTTTCTTTATTCTCCAGATCTTGCTTATTTTACTGGAGCAGGTTGTTCAGTTCTCTGATTGGACGCATCATTTCTGTCAAGACTCACAAACACCAAGCCCAATTATTTCTACGCCAGGCTCTTCTTCGTTTGCGAAGGAGGAACAACGTCACTTTATGCATTTGTGGACCTGAAGAAATAAAAAACAAACCAAGGTAGTATATATTAATAACACATTATATGTTGGTTAAAGTTAAACATAATATGTTGGTTAAAGTTAAACATAATATGTTGGTTAAAGTTAAACATAATATGTTGGTTAAAGAATGACAGTTCGCTCTTTGATGGTGAGTACAATCCGTTTCAGGAGCTCATTCGGCTTTCAAACAGTAATAACCACAATATCAGAGGATATCCAACAAGATGGAGTGTTTGAGTAACACAGCTATCAGAGGATATCCAACAAGATGGAGAGTTCCGCTGTAGAAAAACTAAGAATCTATAAAAACGATGGTAATGTATTAATGCCTGCAATGAGATGTGGCTGTGAGACAATCTCTTTGAATTGATAGTTTTCTGTGTTTATTTCTTGTTGGTTTCTGTTTCTGGATAAAGGTCCCTATTGGACTGTAAAGTGGAAAATGTTCTTGTTCTTTTGTGGTTTTTTTTGGTTATTTCTCATTGATATTACTTTAATATTTATTAGCTATATTAGTTACCACTAACAATACTTCAGTATCATAGCTGTTATAACAGCTTTTATCACAGCTGTTATCACAGTTGCTAATCATTTTCGCTTTCAAAATACTTCTAAGTTAAAACTGTTACTTTTTAATTGCGACATGGCCTATATCTCAGTTTCCATGAGAGAATAAATGTGTCCATTTATATCATTACGTTCTTCCATCTGTGTTTGTTCATATATTGATAAAGACACTTTTTGTCGAAGCGTTGATTCCAGAAATTCTACATGTTGTGACAATGTTTCCATATATTATCCTCAATATTTCGTCAGCTTACTGCATATTTTAGCAGAAAATAAATGTCTGTGTAATACAGATATGCTGATGGTAGTGATGATGCTGATGGTAGTGATGATGCTGATGGTAGTGATGATGCTGGTGGTAGTGATGATGCTGATGGTAGTGATGATGCTGATGGTAGTGATGATGCAGATGGTAGTGATGTTGCTGATGGTAGTGATGTTGCTGGTGTAGTGATGATGCTGATGGTAGTGATGATGCTGATGGTAGTGATGATGCTGACGGTAGTGATGATGCTGGTGTAGTGATGATGCAGATGGTAGTGATGTTGCTGGTGGTAGTGATGATGCTGATGGTAGTGATGATGCTGATGTAGTGATGATGCTGATGGTAGTGATGATGCTGATGGTAGTGATGATGCTGGTGTAGTGATGATGCAGATGGTAGTGATGTTGCTGGTGGTAGTGATGATGCTGATGGTAGTGATGATGCTGATGGTAGTGATGATGCTGATGGTAGTGATGATGCTGATGGTAGTGATGATGCAGATGGTAGTGATGTTGCTGGTGGTAGTGATGATGCTGATGATGTTGATGTTGCTGAAATAATCCCTGTAGCTGTGATGGGGCAGCTCTTGACAGACCATATTCTTTCTGACAAAAGTACAAGTTATTCTCAGTTGAGTTACTCATGTGACACCTGAACGTGTATACGGTTTTTTCTTCTAGAAAGCATAGTTACATCCGTGTGATTTATGGATGTATGCTTAGTCCACGAAGGAAGTCAATCCAGTGCAGCAGTATCTAAGGATCATCACATACTTTCAGGAGCGTAGCATACACTATCAGATCTATTGATGCATATTTTTAAGGCTACACCTAGCATTCCCCGCTATCTAGAAGTCTGCCACAAAATGACACATGTAATGCCCGCTAACCCGCATCCTTTCATCAGCATATGGGCACCATGTTGCAGAAATCAAAACTAAGAAATCGAGACCAGAAATGCAGTGAACAAATTTTTCGCATGTGACAGGTTGTCAGACTACCCCCCCCCTCCCCAATTTTCATTAGTCGTTGTCTACGACATGCCTGGAAAGAAGACAGTAACACTATTTATTGCACACTGAACTAGTCGTCTAGGCCCTGGTTGTTACACGGACGACTACATCGATTACATTATATTCTTGTTTCTATTTTGCTTGCATGAATTTATTATAAGACATAACCAGAAGTTGATACATGCACGTAGGAACGTTGCACAATTTAAGTCACAGAATATAATTTAAACATGGTTTTATATAGTTTACAAACATATGTCTATTGTTGTGTTATTTGGTGCGTTGGTTTCATTCGGTTTTAATTAGGTGTGCATAGTTTTAGTGTAATATTACACATTTCAAATCTTATTAGAGAACTCTCTTTAAGAGTGAGGTTGGTTTTGTATAGATTTATTAGGGGTAGGGTTAGGATTTGGATGTATTAGGTGTAGAACCAGAAGTAGGTTTGCTGGGTTATTGGGTGTGTTAGGTGTAAAACCAGATGTGGGTTTGCTGGGTGATTGGGTGTGATAGGTATAGAGCCAAATGTGGGTTTGCGGGGTGATTGGGTATGATAGGTGTAGAACCAGATGTGGGTTTGCTGGGTGATTGGGTGTGATAGGTGTAGAACCAGATGTGGGTTTGCTGGGTGATTGGGTGTGTTAGGTGTAGAACCAGATGTGGGTTTGCTGGGTGATTGGGTGTGTTAGGTGTAGAACCAGATGTGGGTTTGCGTGGTTATTGGGTGTGTTAGGTGTAAAACCAGATGTGGGTTTGCTGGGTGATTGGGTGTGATAGGTATAGAGCCAAATGTGGGTTTGCGGGGTGATTGGGTATGATAGGTGTAGAACCAGATGTGGGTTTGCTGGGTGATTGGGTGTGATAGGTGTAGAACCAGATGTGGGTTTGCTGGGTGATTGGGTGTGTTAGGTGTAGAACCAGATGTGGGTTTGCGTGGTTATTGGGTGTGTTAGGTGTAAAACCAGATGTGGGTTTGCTGGGTGATTGGGTGTGATAGGTATAGAGCCAAATGTGGGTTTGCTTTGTTATTGGGTGTGTTAGGTGTAAAACCAGATGTGGGTTTGCTTTGTTATTGGGTGTGTTAGGTGTAAAAGCAGATGTGGGTTTGCTGGGTTAGGATGTGTATTCAGCTTTTTCTGTGTTTATTGAAAATGAATTTCTAAACGGCATTGTTTCTTCACAGAGTCGCTGTTCACCACGAGTACAATTTGAACTAAAAGCCAAAACTGCAAGTCACGGTCAGCAGCAGCAAATAGATTTCGGTGTCTTTTCTAGAGATAAGTCACGGTCAGCAGCAGCAGATAGATTTCGGTGTCTTTTCTAGAGATAAGTCACGGTCAGCAGCAGCAGATAGATTTCGGTGTCTTTTCTAGAGATAAGTCACGGTCAGCAGCAGCAAATAGATTTCGGTGTCTTTTCTAGAGATAAGTCACGGTCAGCAGCAGCAAATAGATTTCGGTGTCTTTTCTAGAGATAAGTCACTATCAGCAGCAGCAAATAGATTTCGGTGTCTTTTCTAGAGATACGTCACGGTCAGCAGCAGCAGATAGAATTCGGTGTCTTTTCTAGAGATAAGTCACGGTCAGCAGCAGCAGATAGATTTCGGTGTCTTTTCTAGAGATAAGTCACGGTCAGCAGCAGCAGATAGATTTCGGTGTCTTTTCTAGAGATAAGTCACGGTCAGCAGCAGCAGATAGAATTCGGTGTCTTTTCTAGAGATAAGTCACGGTCAGCAGCAGCAGATAGATTTCGGTGTCTTTTCTAGAGATAAGTCACTGTCAGCAGCAGCAGATAGAATTCGGTGTCTTTTCTAGAGATAAGTCACGGTCAGCAGCAGCAAATAGATTTCGGTGTCTTTTCTAGAGATAAGTCACTGTCAGCAGCAGCAGATAGAATTCGGTGTCTTTTCTAGAGATAAGTCACGGTCAGCAGCAGCAGATAGAATTCGGTGTCTTTTCTAGAGATAAGTCACGGTCAGCAGCAGCAGATAGAATTCGGTGTCTTTTCTAGAGATAAGTCACGGTCAGCAGCAGCAGATAGATTTCGGTGTCTTTTCTAGAGATAAGTCACGGTCAGCAGCAGCAGATAGATTTCGGTGTCTTTTCTAGAGATGAAGTCACTGTCAGCAGCAGCAGATAGAATTCGGTGTCTTTTCTAGAGATGAAGTCACTGTCAGCCGCAGCAGAAAGAATTCGGTGTCTTTTCTAGAGATGAAGTCACTGTCAGCCGCAGCAGAAAGAATTCGGTGTCTTTTCTAGAGATGAAGTCACTGTCAGCCGCAGCAGAAAGAATTCGGTGTCTTTTCTAGAGATGAAGTCACTGTCAGCAGCAGCAGATAGAATTCGGTGTCTTTTCTAGAGATGAAGTACATCATCAAAACGTACAATAAAAATGGCATGGAATTCAACATACCCTATTCAGAAATAAAGATATCATGTACAATCTTGGAAGAAAGTAACAATCGTTTTTAGATTGAGAACAGATCACAGTAAACTCAAACATATGTATAGAAGGTTTGCAATTGGCCACAGAAATTGGCGACACTGTTCAGACAATCTGCATAAAACACACAACATTTTTTCGGAACCGCCCACTGTACTAAACCACGAGAATTAAATAGTTGTTATTTGAAACTGTTCTTGTGGTCAAGATGTACAGTTCTGTCTCGAGGTTGTTGACCACAGGTCAGTTCATTGAAGAAATTTCATATCATGGTGTCACTCCAACATTACAACTAGGACGAAGGAGCCTACTCAATTACGCCATATTGGTGACACTCAAAATCATGCTATATTTAGATTTGAGAAAACACGAGAAGTACCTTTTTCAATCCCGAATTGATTAAAATTGTGTGGTAAGTGAGAAGTTGTTGGAGAATCGAACTACTGGACTCCACTGTAATATGTACTGACTGCATCAAAACTGAAATCTAAAGGGCGAAGTTTGAAACAGTCGCGCCATTGACAAATGGTATGTATAACAATTTGACAGGATTGAACCTTTTTTAATCAATGACCTTTTTTAATCTTTTTTAATTAAATTATTTTAATTAATTAGGGAGCCGCGTTAGCGCAGTGGTTAGCGCACTGGCTTCGCATATGAGTGGTCCTGGGTTTATTCCCCAGTTGAGGCGGAAATGTTTTCAGATCGCAACGGCTCCCAGGTCGACCCAGCCTTAAATGAGTACCGGATTAATCCAGGAAGTAAAGACTGCGAGGGAGAGGAGATGGCTACCGCCCTCATTTGCAGAGCCTGTGAAATGTGATATCGCTAACATCTCACACCCCTACGGCATTAATAAATGCTATGGGTTACTTTACTTTACTTTTTACTAATCAATGACCATCACTCGTATGGATGACATTATGTTGTTTCGTCATTACTCTGTTAGTCTTGTTTAACTGATAGTTAAGTGTGTTCTGACTATTTTCTGGTTGTGGTGTTTCATCTCTGACGTTCTAGTTTTAACTCTTCCGGATTATATTTGTATTTTGGACTATTCCATGCCTACGGTACACACCAGAATAATGGAAATTGAGTATGAAGGAATGAAATTGTGTTGTTTAATCTCTAAACAAAAACATACGCTCAGATCAAGCTCATCCTTTTTCTGGTTTGTTATGCGTCACTCATATTGTCTAACATAACGTTTCATTGACTGGCGAGATTAAGTACATACAAAATAACCATTGAAATTGACAGATCAGTTAAATCAGACAATATGTGTTTGATCATCGCGTACCATCAATCCAGAGAAGGGTGTGGATCAAACATCGAGACGATATGGTTTAGAGAGACGTGTATGGTGATAGTTGTGTAGAAATGATTCACATCTCTCTCTGAGTTTATCATGTAGAAATAATTCACATTTTTCTGAGTCTCTCATGCTTCAACTTACCGTTTTTGTGGGGGGGGGGGGTGAGGCTAGAGCGTTAGTCTCACAGTCGTCACCGCCAGAATTCGATCTCTGGTAAAGGTTTGGATTTCTTTTTTCGATATCAAATGCACATCTACATTGAACTGGTCATCTGGTCAACAAGAAATGTGATCTCAATTATATGACAATTATTGCTGCATCTCTAACGGAGAAAATAGCAACGATTTTTCCAGTAACAAAGAAACATTAATAAAGTGTCATCAATTCATCAATAGAGAAGATCTAACATATATTGAAATAGATTGTTCTACAGTTTATTTCAGAACATTACTACGTTTTTAAATTAACATTACAAAGGTTTATTTGAGACCTTTAACAAACTTTATTTAGAACATCGTTAAAGTTATTTAAGAACATTACTAAAGTGTATTTAAGAACATCGCTAATGTTTACTTAAGAACATTACTAAAGTGTATTTAAGAACATCGCTAATGTTTACTTAAGAACATTACTAAAGTGTATTTAAGAACATCGCTAATGTTTACTTAAGAACATTACTAAAGTGTATTTAAGAACATCGCTAATGTTTACTTACGAACATTACTAAAGTGTATTTAAGAACATCGCTAATGTTTACTTAAAAACATTACTAAAGTGTATTTAAGAACATCGCTAATGTTTACTTAAGAACATTACTAAATTTATTTAAGAACATTAGAAAAGTTGATTTAAGAACACTCTAAGGTTATTTGAAGAACAATAGAAATGTGTATTTAAGAACATTAGAAAATTTGATTTAAGAACACTGCTAAGGTTATTTGAAGAACAATACAAATGTGTATTTAAGAACATTAGAAAATTTGATTTAAGAACACTGATAAAGTTATTTGAAGAACAATACAAATGTGTATTTAAGAACATTAGAAAATTTGATTTAAGAACACTGCTAAAGTTATTTGAAGAACAATACAAATGTGTATTTAAGAACATTAGAAAATTTGATTTAAGAACAATGCTAAAGTTATTTGAAGAACAATACAAATGTGTATTTAAGAACATTAGAAAATTTGATTTAAGAACACTGCTAAAGTTATTTGAAGAACAATACAAATGTGTATTTAAGAACATTAGAAAATTTGATTTAAGAACACTGCTAAAGTTATTTGAAGAACAATACAAATGTGTATTTAAGAACATTAGAAAATTTGATTTAAGAACACTGCTAAGGTTATTTGAAGAACAATACAAATGTGTATTTAAGAACATTAGAAAATTTGATTTAAGAACACTGCTAAAGTTATTTGAAGAACAATACAAATGTGTATTTAAGAACATTAGAAAATTTGATTTAAGAACACTGCTAAAGTTATTTGAAGAACAATACAAATGTGTATTTAAGAACATTAGAAAATTTGATTTAAGAACACTGCTAAAGTTATTTGAATAACAATACAAATGTGTATTTAAGAACATTAGAAAATTTGATTTAAGAACACTGCTAAGGTTATTTGAAGAACAATACAAATGTGTATTTAAGAACATTAGAAAATTTGATTTAAGAACACTGCTAAAGTTATTTGAAGAACAATACAAATGTGTATTTAAGAACATTAGAAAATTTGATTTAAGAACACTGCTAAAGTTATTTGAAGAACAATACAAATGTGTATTTAAGAACATTAGAAAATTTGATTTAAGAACACTGCTAAAGTTATTTGAAGAACAATACAAATGTGTATTTAAGAACATTAGAAAATTTGATTTAAGAACACTGCTAAAGTTATTTGAATAACAATACAAATGTGTATTTAAGAACATTAGAAAATTTGATTTAAGAACACTGCTAAAGTTATTTGAAGAACAATACAAATGTGTATTTAAGAACATTAGAAAATTTGATTTAAGAACACTGCTAAAGTTATTTGAAGAACAATACAAATGTGTATTTAAGAACATTAGAAAATTTGATTTAAGAACACTGCTAAAGTTATTTGAAGAACAATACAAATGTGTATTTAAGAACATTAGAAAATTTGATTTAAGAACACTGCTAAAGTTATTTGAATAACAATACAAATGTGTATTTAAGAACATTAGAAAATTTGATTTAAGAACACTGCTAAAGTTATTTGAAGAACAATACAAATGTGTATTTAAGAACATTAGAAAATTTGATTTAAGAACACTGCTAAAGTTATTTGAATAACAATACAAATGTGTATTTAAGAACATTAGAAAATTTGATTTAAGAACACTGCTAAAGTTATTTGAAGAACAATACAAATGTGTATTTAAGAACATTAGAAAATTTGATTTAAGAACACTGCTAAAGTTATTTGAATAACAATACAAATGTGTATTTAAGAACATCGCTAAAATGTATTTTAATATGAGAACATTACCAAATTGAAGAATATTCCTAATGATTAGTTAGAAATCAATATTTACTGTGTATTTAAGAACTTAGTTTTGTGCGGTCTTGTCGCGTGACATCATGGTCCAGGTCTGACACAGCGATTCTTGATACCACCTCGAGGGCTGTTTTGAGTCATCTGATCTCTCTTCTGTTGATGGAAACTGCCTAGTTTAGCTGTGCAACTACTGGTAGAAAATCATACTATTTATTAGATAGTAGATCCGCTCGCGTTTCACTCAGCCTCAATCTAAGAATATTAACACTATTACCCTTGCTATGCATGTCGAAAGAGGCTACTAAGGAGGCTTGAGGAGGAGTTGGATGACAGGGGCTTAGATAAGTTTTAAGTAAAGAGGAAAGAGGTAGGGTGGTCTATTCCTATAAAAAAGGTCATTAACTCAGTTTAGTATTCATTAGAATATTGGGTGACTTTTTCTTGGAAAATAAATGTGTTTTTTAAATGGGGTGTGGGGGGAGGGGGGTTTAAGAAGTCATTCGTTAAAATGTCTAGTACTAAAAGTCATCTCAGCTGAATCCCTCTATCTTCCACCCCCCCCCCCCCTACACTATCTCTCTTTTATCTGCGGGCTTGGTTGGCTATCCCATGTGCCAATGTGTAACCAAAAGTCACGCTGACGTAGCTTATATCAGCGGGCCGTAATGTGCAAATGTCACAGTCAAGCTGCAAATCATGACACAACGTATTACGTTGTCCAGAATACAGTCTGCAATAAGAGTATTTACTGTACTGTTACTTGTACACGCGTCACAGCTGAAATGGCATGTTTACGAAGACTCCTAGCAATACCGCTAAGAGACAGAGTGAGGAATGAGGACATTAGACAAAGAACCGGTATCACCCCAATCTTAGAATTTATTAAGAGCCAACGGATTATATGGTTTGCACACATCAGCAGACAACCATCAGACTGCATACCACAGCAAGCTATGCTACACAGATACAGTGAAGGCAGACCTAAAAGCCGACCTCGAAAACTATAGACCACTGAAATAAAAGTGGCGACAAACTCCACAATATACTCAGCACACAAGAGGGCCATCTCCAGAGAACTCTTCTACCCCTGACGTTGAAAGGCAGCAAATACTTTAGTGAATATATATATATATATATCTTGACTGTACTGTTTGTTGTGTATATGTACTGTTTGTTTGTATGTTCTGTATATGTTTGTTGTTTGTATGTTCCGTTTGTTTGTATGTTCTGTAGATGTTTGTTGTTTGTATGTACTGTTTGTTTGTATGTTCTGTAGGTGTTTGTTGTTTGTATGTACTGTTTGTTTGTATGTTCTGTAGATGTTTGTATGTACTGTTTGTATGTTCTGTAGATGTTTGTTGTTTGTATATACTGTTTGTTTGTATGTTCTGTAGATGTTTGTATGTACTGTTTGTATGTTCTGTAGATGTTTGTTGTTTGTATGTGCTGTTTGTTTGTATGTTCTGTAGATGTTTGTTGTTTGTATGTGCTGTTTGTTTGTATGTTCTGTAGATGTTTGAGAGCAAACGCTGAAGATAACGAAGAAGATGACAATGACAATAAAAATGACATCTTTTAATTCTATGAGAAACTGAGATAGAAATTAAACTGCAGTATTATCTGATGATGTTCCTCCTCCGTCAACGAAGATGAGCATGGCATTACAAATGTTAATTAGCTTTAGTGTTTGCGAGTCCTCAGAATTTTGATGAGTCAAATCCAGGCTCTGGGAAAAAATTGGTTTGTAGTGTAAATAGGAACGTAGAAGATCTTCACGTGAAGGAAAACATTTTGACTTCTTTTTCGAATCTCCTGCAGTCAGGTCCGTAGAGATCTCTTCAAGTAGTCATTGAAACAGTTTTTGTCTTCGAACCTCGACTTTAATGTATACCACGCAATTCACATCTTAGAAGTATCTCTCTAGAAGTGTCTCTCTAGAAGTGTCTCTCTAGAAGTGTCTCTCTAGAAGTATCTCTCTAGAAGATGATTCTCGGGGATACGGACGATGTCACCTGCCCCAACGAAATGTATACTTGATGGACAAATATAGATAAAGACATAAATCATTTCCATCTTAGATATTTTACAAAACACTTGGATGTGATTCTGCCATCATACACCTCGAAAAATGTGGTGTCTAAGAAACTGCTAACCATCTTGTGTGTCTCCTAGCATTACAAACCTTTTCAACGTGGTATTGGCTTCATCAGCGCGTGCGAATTAACGTCCATAACTGTTCGCTTCTAAACAACTTGATCGGCTGCACATTCACACAAAAGCTGTAGAACTTCACCATCTTATATTATAAGTATCGATTTACCTTACGCATAAATGCGGTCTTTCTATCGTGACAGTAAAACCATCAAATTATTTATTGTATAAGAGAGAGACTCTAATGTTTGCGAAACACTTGTTCTTACTTTAAGCCAGCCATCCCATCCTAGTATAAGGGAAATAACTCATAAATCAGGGAGCTAACCAAATAAATACAAATTGGTTGTCTCAATAACAGAGACATTTGTGACGGGTAATTATTTCGATGAGAAACATTGACACGACACAGGTATCTGCAGGTAAATTAAACCTGGTTAATATGATGAATATTTTTCACTCAGAAAGTATTTCGGGCTATTTTTTACAATTGCTATATAGGAAAAGAAGAAATTAAATTGCTTCAGTCTTACTGCTTCAGTTATATAAGACTTCATGAATATAAGACATTTGATATATAAGACATTTGATATATAAGACATTTGATATATAAGACATTTGATATATAAGACATTTGATTTATAAGACATTTGATATATAAGACATTTGATATATAAGACATTTGATATATAAGACATTTGATATATTTGACATTTGATATATAAGACATTTGATATATAAGACATTTGATATATAAGACATTTGATATATAAGACATTTGATATATAAGACATTTGATATATAAGACATTTGATTTATAAGACATTTGATTTTTAAGACATTTGATATATAAGACATTTGATATATAAGACATTTGATTTATAAGACATTTGATATATAAGACATTTGATATATAAGATATTTGATTTATAAGACATTTGATATATAAGACATTTGATATATAAGACAACTTTTCCCGTGATTACAATCGGCCACTATTATTATATTTGGTGTCCACTGAATGAAAAACATTGGAATAGTAAAAAGAGTCATTGTAGAAGGTTGTTTTCTAATTTTAGCGAAAAGGTCTTGATGTGGCGACGGTCACGTCTCTAAACTTACCAGTTTACGGTGGCAACTTTGAAAGAGTTTCGAAACAGATTTATCAACCTATGGAATCTTCGTTTTCCTCAGGCGTTCATTCTCAAACTCCTGCTGGATCTCTCTTGTAGCAGGATCATGATACATTATCCGTTTTATCCGGTGTCGCCGTTTTATTAGCGTCAATGGCCTGACAAATGCGTCTTCGGCGGGAACCTATGGAATGAACTCATACATTCCCATGGACGTGACTGGTTGTACTTGTATAAGATTGCGTTTTTTGTCAACTCAGCATTTGATTTATCAAGTTTTTGTTTTTTAAAACAGGCAGAACTGATGCAAAACTATGATCCGTTGATGAAAAGTGAAAACACAGGATAAGTACATTTTAACGAATTACTAGACAAAAACAACATAAATTGAACGTTTCTACTACAATAACTTTATCGGAATATCGATAATAGGTAGCTATCTATTGTTTTGTCTCTATTGTAAGGCGTTACAGGATTGAATGACGGTCGGTTTTCGGGCGATGGCTCGATTTGTTGCTTTTTTGACGTCTCATGGCATTGATTCAATCCACCTTTTTCCTCGTCTTCATCTGCCGTGTACTGTTTCACATATCTTCCTGTATGCTCTCGTTGCTACCCAATATGTGATCTCTCTCTCTGTATGCTCTCGTTGCTACCCAATATGTGATCTCTCTCTCTGTATGCTCTCGTTGCTACTCAATATGTGATCTCTCTCTGTATGCTCTCGTTGCTACCCAATATGTGATCTCTCTCTCTGTATGCTCTCGTTGCTACCCAATATGTGATCTCTCTCTCTGTATGCTCTCGTTGCTACTCAATATGTGATCTCTCTCTGTATGCTCTCGTTGCTACCCAATATGTGATCTCTCTCTGTATGCTCTCGTTGCTACCCAATATGTGATCTCTCTCTCTGTATGCTCTCGTTGCTACCCAATATGTGATCTCTCTCTGTATGCTCTCGTTGCTACCCAATATGTGATCTCTCTCTCTGTATGCTCTCGTTGCTACCCAATATGTGATCTCTCTCTCTGTATGCTCTCGTTGCTACCCAATATGTGATCTCTCTCTGTATGCTCTCGTTGCTACCCAATATGTGATCTCTCTCTCTCTCTCTCTGTATGCTCTCGTTGCTACCCAATATGTGATCTCTCTCTCTGTATGCTCTCGTTGCTACTCAATATGTGATCTCTCTCTGTATGCTCTCGTTGCTACCTAATATGTGATCTCTCTCTCTGTATGCTCTCGTTGCTACCCAATATGTGATCTCTCTCTCTGTATGCTCTCGTTGCTACCCAATATGTGATCTCTCTCTCTGTATGCTCTCGTTGCTACCCAATATGTGATCTCTCTCTCTCTCTCTCTGTATGCTCTCGTTGCTACCCAATATGTGATCTCTCTCTCTGTATGCTCTCGTTGCTACCCAATATGTGATCTCTCTCTGTATGCTCTCGTTGCTACCTAATATGTGATCTCTCTCTGTATGCTCTCGTTGCTACCTAATATGTGATCTCTCTCTCTCTCTCTCTGTATGCTCTCGTTGCTACCCAATATGTGATCTCTCTCTCTGTATGCTCTCGTTGCTACCCAATATGTGATCTCTCTCTCTGTATGCTCTCGTTGCTACCCAATATGTGATCTCTCTCTCTCTCTCTCTGTATGCTCTCGTTGCTACCCAATATGTGATCTCTCTCTCTGTATGCTCTCGTTGCTACCCAATATGTGATCTCTCTCTCTGTATGCTCTCGTTGCTACCCAATATGTGATCTCTCTCTGTATGCTCTCGTTGCTACCTAATATGTGATCTCTCTCTCTCTCTCTCTGTATGCTCTCGTTGCTACCCAATATGTGATCTCTCTCTCTGTATGCTCTCGTTGCTACCCAATATGTGATCTCTCTCTCTGTATGCTCTCGTTGCTACCCAATATGTGATCTCTCTCTCTGTATGCTCTCGTTGCTACCCAATATGTGATCTCTCTCTCTCTCTCTCTGTATGCTCTCGTTGCTACCCAATATGTGATCTCTCTCTCTCTCTCTCTGTATGCTCTCGTTGCTACCCAATATGTGATCTCTCTCTCTCTGTATGCTCTCGTTGCTACCCAATATGTGATCTCTCTCTCTCTCTCTCTGTATGCTCTCGTTGCTACCCAATATGTGATCTCTCTCTCTGTATGCTCTCGTTGCTACCCAATATGTGATCTCTCTCTCTCTCTCTCTGTATGCTCTCGTTGCTACCCAATATGTGATCTCTCTCTCTCTGTATGCTCTCGTTGCTACCCAATATGTGATCTCTCTCTCTCTGTATGCTCTCGTTGCTACCCAATATGTGATCTCTCTCTCTCTGTATGCTCTCGTTGCTACCCAATATGTGATCTCTCTCTCTGTATGCTCTCGTTGCTACCTAATATGTGATCTCTCTCTCTGTATGCTCTCGTTGCTACCTAATATGTGATCTCTCTCTCTCTCTCTCTGTATGCTCTCGTTGCTACCCAATATGTGATCTCTCTCTCTCTGTATGCTCTCGTTGCTACCCAATATGTGATCTCTCTCTCTGTATGCTCTCGTTGCTACCCAATATGTGATCTCTCTCTCTGTATGCTCTCGTTGCTACCCAATATGTGATCTCTCTCTCTCTGTATGCTCTCGTTGCTACCCAATATGTGATCTCTCTCTCTCTGTATGCTCTCGTTGCTACCCAATATGTGATCTCTCTCTCTCTGTATGCTCTCGTTGCTACCCAATATGTGATCTCTCTCTCTCTGTATGCTCTCGTTGCTACCCAATATGTGATCTCTCTCTCTCTGTATGCTCTCGTTGCTACCCAATATGTGATCTCTCTCTCTCTCTCTCTGTATGCTCTCGTTGCTACCCAATATGTGATCTCTCTCTCTGTATGCTCTCGTTGCTACCTAATATGTGATCTCTCTCTGTATGCTCTCGTTGCTACCCAATATGTGATCTCTCTCTGTATGCTCTCGTTGCTACCTAATATGTGATCTCTCTCTCTCTCTCTCTGTATGCTCTCGTTGCTACCCAATATGTGATCTCTCTCTCTGTATGCTCTCGTTGCTACCCAATATGTGATCTCTCTCTCTCTGTATGCTCTCGTTGCTACCCAATATGTGATCTCTCTCTGTATGCTCTCGTTGCTACCCAATATGTGATCTCTCTCTGTATGCTCTCGTTGCTACCTAATATGTGATCTCTCTCTCTCTCTCTCTGTATGCTCTCGTTGCTACCCAATATGTGATCTCTCTCTCTGTATGCTCTCGTTGCTACCCAATATGTGATCTCTCTCTCTCTGTATGCTCTCGTTGCTACCCAATATGTGATCTCTCTCTCTGTATGCTCTCGTTGCTACCCAATATGTGATCTCTCTCTCTCTGTATGCTCTCGTTGCTACCCAATATGTGATCTCTCTCTCTCTGTATGCTCTCGTTGCTACCCAATATGTGATCTCTCTCTCTGTATGCTCTCGTTGCTACCCAATATGTGATCTCTCTCTCTGTATGCTCTCGTTGCTACCCAATATGTGATCTCTCTCTCTCTGTATGCTCTCGTTGCTACCCAATATGTGATCTCTCTCTCTCTCTCTCTGTATGCTCTCGTTGCTACCCAATATGTGATCTCTCTCTCTGTATGCTCTCGTTGCTACCTAATATGTGATCTCTCTCTCTCTCTCTCTGTATGCTCTCGTTGCTACCCAATATGTGATCTCTCTCTGTATGCTCTCGTTGCTACCCAATATGTGATCTCTCTCTCTGTATGCTCTCGTTGCTACCCAATATGTGATCTCTCTCTGTATGCTCTCGTTGCTACCCAATATGTGATCTCTCTCTCTCTGTATGCTCTCGTTGCTACCCAATATGTGATCTCTCTCTCTGTATGCTCTCGTTGCTACCCAATATGTGATCTCTCTCTCTCTCTCTGTATGCTCTCGTTGCTACCTAATATGTGATCTCTCTCTCTCTCTCTCTGTATGCTCTCGTTGCTACCCAATATGTGATCTCTCTCTGTATGCTCTCGTTGCTACCTAATATGTGATCTCTCTCTCTGTATGCTCTCGTTGCTACCTAATATGTGATCTCTCTCTCTCTCTCTCTGTATGCTCTCGTTGCTACCCAATATGTGATCTCTCTCTGTATGCTCTCGTTGCTACCCAATATGTGATCTCTCTCTCTCTCTCTGTATGCTCTCGTTGCTACCCAATATGTGATCTCTCTCTCTCTCTCTCTGTATGCTCTCGTTGCTACCCAATATGTGATTGCTATCTCTAAGGGATGGAATTACTTCAGAGACCAAGTGAGAAAATAAAAGACTACAAGAACTGTTGCAACAACTATTGTGGTCACATATATTGAAAAACAGAGATTAAAATAATAGGTATAAACGCAGCACAATTATGATTTAACATTCGATAATCGACAAAATAAACATGCAGTCATAAACAGCGACGCTCTTTACTCGTCGTGTGCTATTCTGTGTTCTTGATAAAGACCTCTTGTGTGAAAACATCAATTTTTCCCGAGTGCTCTAGGTTCATATTATTGCTCTATTGTCGTTGACACAAAGGTAGAAAAAAAAGACCCACGAACACAAAATTGAACAATCAAGGTAAAGAAAGAAAGAGATCAAAGAGACCTTTTATATTCTTGAAAACAAAAATTAAGTTATCCCAATGTTGACCTAGCGTAAAAAATGAGTCTGATGTCTGAGAAAATGTTGTTCTCCTCCTTGTTGTCTTGTCGATGAGTACGTGTAGGATTTTATATGGTCTGATAATAAATATCACTTGCTGTAGACGTGTCACGACTTGCACATTATGAATGGTAATGCTGTTTCCTAAAGAAATACATGCCCGTACCGAGCAAGTAACTCAAGCCGTCACGATTATATAATTGTTGCAGAGTTGCCATTTTGCCTATTTCATGGCCACATTTTTTATATTCGATGACAGAAAAATATTTGCCGCAAAAATTTGCCGTAAGATTATTGTGTACTATACAAAATACAACAACTCTGCGGAAGGTCCCATGACAAATAAGTTTGAGAAAAATATCTAAGAATGAAACACCAGTGTTGAAGTTGGAAAAGACAGAAATTGCACGGGGCTTGATACAGGACGTCAACGTGAGACAATTCTTCGCGTTCGCTCTCTTATACGACCACATTCATCACGTTTATAAAGGTGGTGGTCTGGCACAAACTTGTCTCGTCGACATATAGTTTTTTTCCTTGAGGTTGGTTGGCGAGGGTTATATCTTTTCTCTACTTTAGTCATGAAGACGTCAGAGCTGGAGCATATGTTCTGCTGTTGGTCTGTGTTCTCCACATGGACACATGTCTCAGCCTATATATCTTCTTCTTCTTCAGCGTTCATTTTCAAATTACCGCTGGATCCCTCATGTAGCATTATTGTGATCCTAGATGATGTTCAACAGGAGGTAGTACAGAGAATAGACATGTGTTGTGCCGCCGCTTTACTTGTGCAATGGCCCGAAACATCCGTTATCGGTCGACACACTATTTAAATCACCCATTTTTGTGATTTCTTAAATATGTTACAACCGATGAAGTGTCCGTGAGGAGTACTATAATGTTGTTGGTATATTCTTGTTGTCAAGGCTGATTGCTGCAGCTATTCTCGTTATTCAATGCTGACTGTTGCAGCTATTCTCGTTATTCAATGCTGATTGCTGCAGCTCTTCACGTTATTCAATGCTGATTGCTGCAGCTCTTCTCGTTATTCAATGCTGATTGCTGTAGCTATTCTCGTTATTCAATGCTGATTGCTGTAGCTATTCTCGTTATTCAATGCTGATTGCTGCAACTATTCTCGTTATTCAATGCTGATTGCTGCAACTATTCTCGTTATTCAATGCTGATTGCTGCAACTATTCTCGTTATTCAATGCTGATTGCTGCAGCTATTCTCGTTAGTCAAGGCTGATTGCTGCAGGTATTCTTGTTCTCAAGACTGATAGTTGCGGCTATTTTGAGCGTCTTTGTCTCTACTTCAAAGTTGTTTGATAATTGTCCTGCAGCTCAAGATGTGTGTATTTCTTTGCTATTTTTTAGTTGTGTGTATAGTGTATACCCTTTCACTCTCCGGTTTTAATAGTCTTTTTTACACATCTATTACAATTAAATACATATTACAAAAGGTTATTACAAATTATCAGTGGTAATACTGTTGTATATGATTGCCATGTTATGTGTTATAATTAATTTGAATATGTATATACGTCTTTGTTCCTGTTATGATGAAGAATTTAAATCGAAACGCTGGTGGTTTTTTGCTTGCTTCTGTGGTTGTTGTCTTTTGTGTACTTTTATAATTGGCGACACTTTTTTACCTATTTCCGTTTTTTAAATATATTTCTTTGCATATTTTCTCTTATAAATTGACGAAATATGAAACGTCTAGCCACATTAGCTTGTACAACTGTTGTTGGTTGAATTATTTATCTCGTAACAGTTTGTCACAACACAATTAATAGAAATTAAATGTAACTGAATCCTCTGGATAACTTTACTCGAAATAAAGATTTTGATAGAATTTTAAAGAACTAAAAACCTTTTTATTATGTTTTCGGCAATTTCTGTAAACAATTTTGGAGATTTTTAGACAGTTTTTTTGTCTTAGAATTTGGTCACCATTTCCAATTTTTTGGCAACCCTGAATTGATGTCAATACCTTTCATATTTTATCATTAGCTTTAACAGTTTTTTTCCTTCTTGATTGCAGTTTCGTATCTTCCATTATCTGTTGATGTTTCTCCGATGTTTTACAAACTTGTTACTTGGCCCAGTTTATATGCTTGTTTTCGTGTTTGAACATTGCATCTTTTGCCTAATTGATAATGCCAAGCAGTGAGTCTGCATCCGAGGGTCGCAAATATGTGAGTTAAGTCAGTTTATGGAGGAAGATAATAGAAGTCTTGCACACAGAAGGGTGTCTCGTTTCTGAGAGCTGTTGTGACACTAACTGCAAACTGGATCTTCTAGTACATGTATTGTGAGGCTGCCACTTTCATCTGGATATTTTTATACATGTATTTTGAAAGCGCAACTCTCACGTGGATCTTCTAGTACAGGTTTTATGAAACTATAAATCTCACCTGGATTTTCTAGTGTATGTATTGTGAAACTGTAAATCTTACCTTGATCTATTAGTACAGGTATTGTGAAACGGTAAATTTCACCTGGATATTCTATTACAGGTATTGCTAAATTATGGATGGAAAAGGATTATCTAGTACATGCAAGGCCGTAGAAACGACTATAGTAAGGGGAGTGGACGGGCGAAACTCTGCCCAATAGTGCTACAATGTTTGCAACAGGATTAATTCAGAGAACAAAATTGCTTTGTGTCGCTGTTTTAATCTACAGGTCTGAGTACATTTATTCCGCCAAAGATGGGTGTGTCTGGCCAGTGGCGTAATAAAAAGCGACACATCGCATTTCCATTCTCTGAACTACATTCTAGGATCATTGTCCTGCTACACTAGAGATCCAGAGGGAGTTTGAGAATGAACGCTGAGTAAGAAAAGTAAATTTATTTGTAAATTGTTGCTTGTAACTGTTTTCTCTAGTTGAAGTCAACTTGAAGTTTAGATTTATTTGTAAATTGTTGCTTGTACCTGGTTTCTCTAGTTGAAGTTTAGATTTATTTGTAAATTGGTGCTTGTACCTGGTTTCTCTAGTTGAAGTTTAGATTTATTTGTAAATTGGTGCTTGTACCTGGTTTCTCTAGTTGAAGTTTAGATTCATTTGTAAATTTTTGCTTGTACCTGGTTTCTCTAGCTGAAGTTTAGATTTATTTGTAAATTGTTGCTTGTACCTGGTTTCTCTAGTTGAAGTTTAGATTTATTTGTAAATTGTTGCTTGTACCTGGTTTCTCTAGCTGAAGTTTAGATTTATTTGTAAATTGTTGCTTGCACCTGGTTTCTCTAGCTGAAGTTTAGATGAGAGAAAATGTTCTTTGTTTCAGCTATTCTAGTTATTTTGTGAAACGTAAACTGACATCCACCTGCCATGTTGTTATGTTGTTACTGACATCCACCTGTCATGTTGTAACTGACATCCACCTGTCATGTTGTCACTGACATTGTACAAGTATACGGAAGCAGGGATTATCACGCATTAACCTGCGAATCTGTAAGCTATCTTACCTGTCTACCTGTAAGATATCTTACCTGTAAATCTGTAAGAAATTTTTACCTTGCAAAATAAATTATTCAGACATATTTGGAAATGTAAACCTTACATCGCTGATGTGACATTTTCTTTTCTAGAAATTTTAGATTACAACAAATCATGTCACTGTAACATCATAATTCAGTAACATTTTTGATCCAGTAGGCCGGATATGCTTTATCTGTGTGGCATGGGGGCCTAAAACAGTTTTTTTTCCAGTTCAGTGGAGTTTCAAGTTGTGTTTTCTAAGCTTGAAGGTCTGAACATATAGTACTTTTAGATCAGGCCAGAAAAAAAATTGACTTGGTGGGCTGGATTTATCTCCATGAGCCGTACATTACCCACTAGTTCTGTAAGAATATTCCAAGACAAAACCTACATACCAATCTGTAATAAGGGCATTTGTTTCTAAAATAACATCTAACATAAAAGTTAACATATCTGTGTCTGGGGGGTACAGATAACGTAAGCACTTCTTCTGTAAGTTTACGTAACTTTACAACTTTTGTATAGTGGGTGTCTTCTTTAGTTGTTGTTTTGTTTATTCATGTTCTGGTTCGTGTTTCATGTTCTTCCTTCTCCGTCTAGTGTTTCCAAATCTGGAATTTCTGTTGATGTTATAAGTACTTCTTCTGATGTTCGTTGTGCGACTGTGAACTAAAAGAGGCTGGTCCCATCTGAAACCTTAACTAAGTCTTAACTTCTAAAAGAAATGAAACTGTATTGCACATAGATACCTTTAATAATAACTTTCTTTCATGGACATAAATTATGTAACCAGATAGGTGGGGGAGGGGTCACCGAACACGTCAAGCGTCTCAGGATCCGACTTGAAGAAGGGGAAAGTGTCGGAGAAGAACATGACGAACAACAGGTGGAACGTTAAGAACAAGTTTGACCCTGTCAGAGGGAGAATACCTGTGATTGTTAGAGAGGGTGTCCTGGCGGGAGAGGCTGCACACCCGAGACAGGGCAGACTGAAGGACTCTTTGGTGGTATAAGCGACAGCAGAATAAGTCCTTCATCTCGTGGGCTTTCTCGAGAGAGTCGTCCTTACCACTGCACAAGCACCGGAGACGAAGTAGTTGAGAGAATAGAAGGGAATCGCGACAGGCAGAAGGATGAGATAAGGTATAAAGGAGAAAACTGTGGGAATCAGTCGGTTTGTAGTATACCGATGTGCTAAGACAGGAAGGTTGGGTAGTGATGGATATATCCAGAAAGTTCACATGGAAGGTGGAAATCTCAGATGTGAGCTTGATGGCTGAGTTAAAGTTATCAATGTACTGAATGAAGCGTGACAGGTCAGCCTCAGCCATGTCAGTGATACCGATCCCATCATCGATATACCTATAGAACATCAATGGGAAGGGCGCACCATAGAACTCTCACACCTGGTGCTCAATGTAAGCCATAAACAAGCAGGAATAACTGGGTCTCTTCTCAGTACCCATGACGACCCCACTGATCTGGTCGAAGAAAATTCAATCAAATTCGAAAAAGTTAAAAGTAAGTACAATCTCAGCAAGACAGATAAGAGTGGAGATAGACATAGAGGTATGAGGGTACCATCAGCATCAAAGTTAATGAAAGAAAGAAGACTTCGGCTCCCAATGACGCCTAGCGGTACACAAGACAAGACAAGACAAGATCTTAAGAGAATGAAGTCAAAACAGAATGAATAAGATCATACAATACAAGAATATCCGGATGTACTGTCACAGCTAGAGAAAGGAAACAGTGCATAGAAAACATCAGGATGACTTGGAAAAAAAACATTTTCAACGCAACCATGGCAACATCTGGTCGTGAAACGATAACTGGAGATCCCACTGCTACGCTTAACGGCAAGTGTGGATACTATCAACCAACTTTCACCTGAGGAATAGCAACACTGTTTACCTTCCCCGCATGTCGTAAAAGGCGACTAAAGAGGTTATGGGATGGAGTTGGCTGTCCCATTCCATATAGGGTCAGTGACCCAAAGCCATGCTGAAGTCGGATGTGTCAGGCCGAAATGCGCAGATATCGCAGCAATGCTGTAAACCATAACACAACGCATTCCGTTCTCCGGATTACATCCTGCAAATCTGCAGGAGTTTGAGAACGAACGCAGAAGATGAAGATTCACCTAAGGAATTCAATAAACAATAGACTTGATACAATAGACTTGAGACAATACGCATAAATAACATCGTATTTGAGATAAACCAGTGTGGACCTATTTTCGAAGTTGCTGGTTAGTTTAAAAACATGTACACACACACACACACACACACAAATTGAAATTAAAAATATTGACCAGTTTCCTAAAATGAACTCCCTAAAATCGGTGTTCAGACAATTTGTTAGATATGGTGTTATGTCCAAACATTTCATTTTATTTTATTTACTTTATTTTATTCTATTTTCAGTTTCATATCCCAGCATGCTACATCTGATATAACTTATGAAAGAACAATATCGACCAATCAGAGACGACAACGCAACCAAGTTACAAAGGACCAATGGGCGAGAACATAACTCTGGGTTGTGTCAACCAGCTTCAAGAAATGTTGCCCGTAGCTTATGTTATAATTGCGTTAAGTTTTATTATAATGTGCCATAGTTTTCTGTCAATAACAGTCATATGTCGTCATCTCAAACTTCATACTATCACAAACATGTCCATTGTTTCGTTGAATGTTTCATATCTACTAGTCGCTCTAACTTTTTTATTTGCTGGTATTATATACTTTCCTGGGATCTCACATTTACCCAGAACTGCTATACTATTAGACACTTTTATTTTAGGAGCTTCTTGTTCATCAATCAATCTAACCACAACACACATAGCCATCGTGGCAGTCGATCGATGCATTTATATAACTCACCCGTTTTACTATATGAAAAATATAACCAAAAAACGCATTGTCAATCTTTTGTGTGGGTGCTGGTTTATCGCTGTTCTAACTTTAATTTTACCAATGGTTGCGTACACTAGAGATAGTTATCACACAAAATGTATTTTTATTCACCCTCCAATTGAATATTTTAGTGTGCTCGCCATTATATATTACATCACTTTAATTATTGTTCTAGTTTCAAACTTTAAAATTGCTCATTTGGCTTACAAACGTAAACAACCAACCAAAACTAAAAGCGCATGCGCAGGTCCCAGTGAAGGTGTCCAGCTACACGTACAATCTGTAATGTTACCAATATCATCAACGGGGGCTAGGAAAAGTTTCAAATTTTTTGCTATTATGTTTTGTAAATTTTCATTGTGCACATTGCCATCTGGTTGGTGCATTTGGCTCAATTATTTTGTTGCATTGCCTTATATTATATACATTCCATGTGTTTGTTTGTTCCTGGTGAACCCAATATTTGGATTTTTTATTCATATTTACATGTGCAAGGATTTTTATGACTATCTGAAGAAAACTGTCACATATAAGAAAAACAGATATAATTAAATGATATACTAAAACAGCTGATGTACGGTGAGCTCATTAAAGAAAAACCACTAGCCAGTGGACAGAAGACACGCTTCAAATCATCTCTCAAAGCTTCTCTAAAGAGTTTCAACATCGACGTCACAACCTGGAAATGATCACGAAAAATTGCCCACTAAAATACTCCAATACCGTAAAATGTGTTCTCATCCCTGAGAAGCTTCATATCACAAAGGCACAGAAAACATTCCTGCCCAGAAGGACAGAACAATAAACACAGAGCTGTCAAACTCTGACCAACTTAACAGGGGATATTATGCCAAAATTCGATTTTTCACTCATTTCCGGAAATACCAGAGAGATGCAATAATACTAACAATGGTGTTATCGCCTGCGATGGATGGATATTATAGCAAATGGCAATCCCTTATACCGCATCATTCCGATGTATCGCTGTGACAAACCCTTATAACACATTCCGATGTATCGCGGTGAGTGTTATGTGAATACGTAGTTTATGTTGTCATTGGTGCTGTATTCTATGTTTGTCCTATCTTGATAAAGACTTTTTGGTCGAAACATTGATTTACTTTCTGTTGTAGGCAATGTGGAAAACTATACAATGAATTGTATTTCCTTTTTTAATGTTTTATCTACACGGTACGCAGTTTTACTGCAGTTCTCCATTCATTTAAAATATTTTCTGTGTTTTCCATCGAATTCTTCCTCTTCAGCGTTCATTCTCAAACTCCCGCTGGATTTCTCTTGTAACAGGACGATGGCCCTACTAGGTTTCCAGCAGGATGTAGTCCAGAGAATGGAAATGCGTTGTGTCACCGTGTTATTTGCGCCAATGGCCCGACACATCCATCTTCGGCAGTTTTCTCCAACGAATGACCACATAGATAGATATATATATGTATATATATATATATATATATATATATATATATATATATATTTTGTTGTCACCATCTCTAAATCTCATCTACATGTATTGCTTGAGTCTTGCGGCCGGTTCTCAATCTATAAATGATCGATTGTTCCTTTCTTGCAATCTTATGGATGGCATCGGCTTTTTTCTTTTATTGCATGGTTGGGTTGAGTTTCATTGCATGTTTATTGAGTTCTTGGTGATGCGCTTTATTTCTGGAAAAGGTAGATGCGTGTGTGTCTGGTGCGGTGTGTGTGGTGCGTGCGTGTGTGTGTGTGTGTGTGTGTGTCTGATATGGTGTGTGTGGTGCGTGCGTGTGTGCGCCCCCTTCCTCCCCCTCCCGATGTAATTCAACTTCAGATTTGTATATTAAACTTTGGTTACCTAAAAACAGCAGTTCAATGCTCAATCATGGCGAGAGAAAATACAAGTAACTCTCTTATGTTGAAGTACTCTACTTTCAACTGTAAAAGTACTCTACTTTCAACTGTAGAAATACTCTACTTTCAACTGTAGAAATACTCTACTTTCAATTGTAGAAGCATTCTACTTTCAACTGTAGAAGTACTCTACTTTTAACTTTAGAAGTACTCTACTTTCAACTTTATAAGTACTCTACTTTCAACTGTAGAAGTACTCTACTTTCAACTTTAGAAGTACTCTACTTTCAACTTTATAAGTACTCTACTTTCAACTGTAAAAGTAATCTACTTTCAACTGTAAAAGTACTCTACTTTCAACTGTAAAAGTACTCTACTTTCAACTGTAAAAGTACTCTACGTTCATCTGTAAAAGTACTCTACTTTCAACTGTAAAATTACTCTACTTTCAACTGTAAAAGTATTCTACTTTCAACTGTAAAAGTATTCTACTTTCAACTCTAGAAGCTGTGAAAGTGTAGATGAAAAATTGTAAAACATTTGTTCAATGAGGTTATATCAGAGTTGCTAACATCACAATATAATGGATGATTTAGTAGAGCTACAACTTTCAAAGTATAATTTGAGAACCAATCAGTAGAGCTACGACTTCCAAAGTATTACTTTGAGAACCAATCAGCTTTACTGGCTGCACGTATGTCAGATCACCGTCTTGCAAGCAATACTCCTCTATGATGAGATGGAATAGGGCATGTACCATCAATGTGGACAAAAAAGTTTTACATGGGCTCGTTAAAGATCTTACTGAAACTCTTTGGCATAAACCATGGCACACAAGAAGATGCTGCTCAAAGCAGAGCTACATGGCGCGCTTCAATAACAGAAAAATGCCGCAGTATTGTGCGAAAAAAGGGTAAAATGCTGCAGCTCAACAGCAGAGATCAGCTAGAAAATGTGTGGTACATAAAACACCATTGAATATGATCATCCTATGCTCAAACTGTCCAAGAAACTGTGAGGGTGACACATGTGGACTTATTAGACACGTACGAACTTGTAGACAAGGACATAATTATAACTGAAATCTATAAAGCGAATGTAACAAATGGTCATTATCATCATGTGACGGACGAACAACAACAACAAAATAAAGTGTTGAAAATGCATTAAAAACTATTTAAACTTAGGGAAATTTGTATTACAAAATATTTATACCTAGACAATATATATACCTAGAAAATTTATATATCTATAAAATATTTATACCTAGAAAATATATATACTTTAAAAATATATATACCTAGAAAGTATATATAACGTAATGGAACTTCTTGTAATGTTTGTTTACAATCAAGTACTATCGTAACGTGAGAAATCAAAATGTCTATCCTTGTATCTAGTGATTCGTGGTTTAATACAGTTAATTGAACGTAGTAAATACTTATATCGAATAAACACTATTCAATTTTAAGTCTCACAGCAGTTGCCATTTCCTTTATAAATCATTACTATCATAATATAGCATATCCTGAACAGGATGTAGTAATCATCACAAGCTTTATGAATGTCTACCAATTTTCCTCTAGTCTTCCTGTCTTTAAGAATGTCATCTTCAGACGTCATTTCACTTAATGTGTGGGGTGCAAAGGGAACGCATTGCTCTAGGCGGACCCAGGGTTAGCAGATAACCAAGATCCCAAATGTACCTCCACGTGGTGCACCCTGGAAACAGAAATACAGCAGCTCGTGCTGATTCTGGCCAAATCATTTGGGGATCGTGTCCGAGAATGTGGAGGTAGCAGATGGAAAGAGATTTGACTGCACAAGAGACAGACAATATCTCCGACACCACCAGCATCACCACATATAGCAACACTGTCGACATACAGTGAAGCTAGTCAGTCCAGTCCGAACATTGGAGGGGCGGCCAATGTAAAATGCACGTAAAGGTAAATGCATGGCGAGAGACAAATATGTTTCACACAGAGTACAATGAAACAATGAAAGGGCAGAACAGCGCTAGAGGGCAGCGCGAACTGCAAATAGAAAGTGAAAAGTCCCTAGGAAAGGGAACTACAAGCTCCGTCAGCTCGAGACGGGCTTCTAGTTACCAGAGTTCCTAACAGGCAGAGACCCAGACCCATCCATCGGCGTTTGGTAAAGCAAAAGACCTAACCCAACTCTAATGTCGAGCCTTCCTAAACCGGAAATATGCTTGCAAAGAGAAAGGGTTCTGTACCCGATGGGTGTAGGCAAGAAAGGGACAACGATGGCAGTCCTGGCCCAACTCTACTGTCAAGGTTTCCTATACCGGAAGTAACTTGCAGAGAGAAAGGGTTCTGTACTCGACTCGCTCAGGCACAAAAGGGACAACGATTTAGCCCTGGCCCAACTCTACTGTCAGGTTTTCCTACACCGGAAATACACTTGAAGAGAGAAAGGGTTCAGTACCTGATGGGCTCAGGCGCTATTGGGACAAGGACGCTCAGCTCGAGAACGCCTTGCTCTCAAACGCGTGGTGTGAGACTCGAACTTGGACAAGGGGTACACGATGTCGGTGAATGACACCTCGGCTAAGAGGGCGAAAGAGCCAGGGTCCAACTCCTCTGTTGAGTTCTTCCCCTTAAGGAACCAGGCTCATGGATGAGAAACGGTTCAGTACCCAATGGGCACAGGCACAGCACGTCCAATTACAAGAGGCAAGTTCATAGACAGTGGAACACCTCGTTCGAGTGAGACGAGAGCTAGAAAATCGTCTGGGCGAAGAGTCTTCACTACGCGTGTCTGGAGACAGATATAGAGACTGTCACAGGCTAAGGGTAGCCCACCCGAATTGTCAAGGCATGCCGAAATCGGATGTGCTAGGCCTACAAGGCGCATAACGGTGGCACAACGTAATCACGCTCCCGGCGGAAATCGCACGGATATCCGTGATGGTTACAATGGAGCGAACGAAAAACAAACAAACAAACAAACTTAATGTGTTCATCTCCTTCCTGGAGTTTCTTTGTTGCAGCCATAGCAACATCTTTCCATATTTCCTGAGGAAATTTTTGTGTGGGACGGAGAGAGATTTGACTAAGTTAAAATGGGGATCCTGAAATTATGTCAGATTTTGGCAATGGGGTAGGGGATCAAAAATTGACCCGAAACAAGTTTGTTTCGTTTCACATGTTTGAAGTCATTTTTGTATATTCCTTGTCCAGTGTCGTTTCACTTCTTCCGGTCAGTCTATATTATACATGCCAATGTACACGTCCATACCCTTACTGTCTGTTTTCTGTTTTAATTTTTGTCTTGATAAAGGCATATTGATCGAAACGTTGATTTGTGTGTGTCATTATGTGTGTCTTGAGATATTAGCAAAACTTCATCACCCTATTCTCGGATTTCAATATAAAGGATCCCATTTATGATCCACACTGTGTTCACAGGATCGTAGATAGAGCTTAGCTAATGGATCCTGTTGGGGGATGGTTCTAATAAAACCTTATCAAATGCTTTTGATATTTTATGTTGATCTTTTCGAGAATATGTGTGTGTTTGTTTGTGCTCACCAGCATTTTTCTTTTATTGTGCTAATTTTATGTGCCAAGTGGTATGTGCCAAGTGGTATGTGCCAAGTGGTATGTGCCAAGTGGTATGTGCCAAGTTCCATGTGTATTTTCCCAAGTATTATTGTGGGGACTGATATCCATCTTTAACACTAAAACTACGTTCTTGACGGACGATGTACTTCTACAAGTTGTTATTCTCCTGTGGTGGTCGCGTAGCGCAATGGTTCGCACACTCGCTTCGCGCATGAGTGGTCCTGGGTTCATTCCCCGGCTGAGGCGAAAATGTATTTCTGATCACAACGACTTCCGGGTCGAGCCAGTCTTGGGTACAGGATTATTCCAGGAAGTAAATATTGCGAGGAAGAGGAGATGGCTACCACCCTCATATAGCAGAGCCACTGAAATATCAGATCGCTAACATCTCACAACCCTACGACATTAATAAATGCTATGGGTTGACTTTATTATTTCTTCTGTAGTCCCGTGCTAATGTTACTTGACCCTATCAATGTTTGTTTCTACAGAAAGACTCTTCTATAGGCACATCACTGCTAGATCTAATGTCATTTTTTTCGTCTTCATAACGGGCATTCACTGTAATTATTTGATCAGTAAACTATACAAATCTAGAGAGAGCTAACTATTGCATGTTCACATACATGACATAAATAACCGTCTCCCATATCTGCGCTTACTCGCTAAACAAGTAAACGTTGGTTTCAAAACCATTCGTCGTGCTTCAAATCAAATGAATATCACACAAGAAAAATATTTCCCTGTGAAAACTTCAATATTGACCACATCTCTCCGCATGCATTAATAGTTTGTTGACATTTATGTCCGGGATAAAACACGAAACGGAATACAATCCCTTGACAACAAAGGCGGTAACTACGTTTCATGATTGAAGCAATCATAACATCACATAATTTAGTTGATTTAGTTGCATAAAATTAGTATCAGTTATTAGTTGGGCATAACTCATTGACATCCGTTTGTCTTGTTTAGTATTGGTTGCTAGGGAAGCCACGAACTGTTAAACGCTATATATTTCCCTGCTGCCAATTTTGAAAATTTGTGTAGTTAATTCTATGTAAACTGTGGGATATCTCAATTGCATGTCAGTGATGTTACAGTTGTAGGAAATTGTATCTGAAAACGTACGTAACTGTTGTAAGAATTTCCATTCCGGCATTTCAAAATACTATCACTTGCAGCAGGACTATGCTTATTAAAACAAATAAGTTATTTGTCTGCTGCATTGGAAAGGCCTAGGCATTTCATTTTATTTCTTCATTACATATGTAACAATGGGTATAGATATGGTTTCTCTAACAATTATGGTATTCTGTGTCAGTAGTTCATGTTACAATATGTAGATTACGTTTGTTTATGTAGCAATGTGTAGATTATGTAACAATACGTAGATTATCAATTTATTTAAGAATGGGTAGATTATGTAACAATTGCTTACCAATGGGTAAATTATGTTGATTTATGTAGCATTATGTAGATAATGTAAAAATTGGTAAATTATGCAACAATAAATAGATTGGTAATAATTATATGTAACAGTGGGTAGATTATGGTATAATGGATAGTCTATATTAGCCTATGTAACAATGGGTATGTTATGTTGGTTTATGTAACAATGAGTATGTTATGTTGGTTTATGTAGCAATAGGTATCTTATGTTGGTTTATGTAACAATGGGTATGTTATGTTGGTTTATATAGCAATAGGTATCTTATGTTGGTTTATGTAACAATGGGTATGTTATGTTGGTTTATGTAACAATTGGGTTGATTCGTGTAAGAATGATTAGATTATGTTGATACATATAATAATGGGTAGATTTTATGACAATGGGTAAATTATGTCAGTTTGTATAGATCAAGTGATGTTATTAGATTTGTCACATTTATCAATCAGTAATAAATGCATGTTACAGAATGTTTGCAGAAATCAATAACTGTCATTTTGATTTGTCATATGTCAACAAATGCCACCTTAAACTTGTCCCATCTTGATTTCTCACATATCAACAAATGCCACCTTTAACTTGTCCCATCTGGATTTGTCACATATCAACAAATGCCAACTTTAACTTGTCCCATCTGGATTTGTCACATATCAACAAATGCCAACTTAAACTTGTCCCATCTTGATTTGTCACATATCAACAAATACCACCTTAAACTTGTCACATCTTTATTTGTCAGATGTCAACAGATGCCACTTTAAACATGTCACAAATCAAGTACAACACTCTCTAGATGCGTTGCAATGAATAATAAATGCCATTTGGGATTTTTAACTGACATCAACAAATATTTCCTTGAAATGTCACAGAAATCAACAAACTTTGACAAGACACAGAAATCAACATATTGCCCGGTCTACACAGAAATCAAGTAAAATGTAATGCCATACAATGGCCACAAACAAGACATATGGTTGTGTGCATCAATTTCATCAAGGCCTTCACATGGTTGCGGTTTGTTTCGGTTGCATTGTCATCGCCCAAAATATACTTTCAATAATCACCATCTGCCGATGCACATCGCTACACACCATTACGAACATGTTAACAATATCTCTGTCTCTCGGAGATGTACTCCTAGGAATAGCGTTCTTTACCACCGAAATAATTTACCAAATCACGCATCTTTCAAACAGCTATGTTATCATTGACACAATCATGCTTGGAACATATTCGTCGACTTTAATTCTGTCCGTATCTCAGTTTGCTGCAATCGCCATCGACCGTTACATTTACATAGCACATCCATTTTACTACATGAAAAACATCAACGAAAAAATTATGTTAAAAATTATCATTGGAGTGTGGCTTCTTGCCGCAGCAGATTTGATGTATCCAATACTTATGTTCAGAGATATTGAAAACCACCAACGTTGTATCATACTTAACCCTCCAGTCGGTTATTTCACTTTCGCTGCAATTGTATATCACATTATAATAATTATAGTATTCATTTGTTATTTCAAAATAGCTCGTTTGGCTTTCAGTCACAAAAAGGCAGCCTCTGCTCGAAGAATAGCATTTCTTCACCCAAGCAAAGATCATATATGCCAGGAAAATATAAAATCTGCAAAACAAAGTGTGAAATTGTTTGCGATTATATTTGGAACATTTTTTCTGTGTACAGCTCCGCTGTGCTGGTCTGTAGGTCTGAACTATTTTATACAGCTGCCTTTCTATATCTATAACCCGCTCATATATTTGTTCTTGGTAAATCCTTTAGCTGCATTTTATATTCACATCTATATGAACAGAAAATTTTCTCAAGCTCTGAAGAAGACATTTGTGGATTTGGGGCATTGTTGTCGAAAGTAAGATACTCCAATGCTGAGGTACATATCTTAGTCCAATTTGGTTATATCAAAACTTTACAGCCATCAAATAATAGTGGAGGTCGCAGTTCTGGTAATCCAGTTATCATGACCCTCGGACACTGTAGTCATTACAAAACATGAATGACGTGGGTCTGGTTGTGACCAGGGAAATAATTTAGTCTAATTAAAATTTCAACTAATATATTGTATAAGCCTATATAAATATATACCAACATACTAGTACAAGTTTGATATTTGCGTAGAAATGATTCTTTTTTTACCCCTAATCCGTCTGTGTGTTATTTTTTACCCCTAACCCATCTGTGTCTTTCTTTGTTATTTTTTACCCGTAACCCATCTGCGTGTTTCTTTGTGTTATTTTTTTACCCCTAACCCATCTGCGTGTTTCTTTGTGTTATTTTTTTTACCCCTAACCCATCTGTGTGTTTCTTTGTGTTATTTTTTACCCCTAACCCATCTGTGTGTTTCTTTGTGTTATTTTTTTACCCTTAACCCATGTGTGTGTTTCTTTGTTATTGTTTACCCCTAACCCATCTGTGTGTTTCTTTGTTATTTTTTACCCCTAACCCATCTGTGTGTTTCTTTGTGTTATTTGATCCAAGCCTCGGCACAGATAACTCTACATTGAAAGTGACAATACCTTAGCCTTCACGTGCTCTGAAGAAGGCAAGTCTTTCTTGTAAGTCCTTCCAGTGTGCTGATCCACACAGTCACTTACCTTGACTTTTGACTCTGATCAATGGTTACTTTACATATACTTTGATTTACTAGCCAATGAAAATCACGGGAAAGTTGATTCATCAGCAAAAATAAATGACGTTTTGTATTCTCACGACGAATTACTCTGAAAAAGAACTCTGTAAATTGTCACACCGAAACTAGATGCTGGTTTTGTTTGAAAATGTGTGAAAATCACTTTCTTGCTGTGGTCAGTGCAGGATTTTATGCTTCACTTGATTACTACTCGCGGCGGATTCATATTTGTTCGTGACCATAGACATTACAAGATTTGTGGGCTAAATTGAGTTTTCATCCTTCTAACGTCCGGCATTTGACTTTTATGGTGATTTTGTTTGACTGGTGACATAAAATGACCAATGAAAAGTGACCAATGAAAATCACAGGAAAAGTCAAATGCCTCACTTGAAGGATGAATCCCGATTACCCAGTAAGACTTTATAAATGACGAAAGACAAGGTGAAATTGTCCAGTTTTTGTCAAAGATGAAATCAGTATTTCGAAACAAAAGACTAGTTTTTGTGCTAAATTTTACTACCTGGGATAAGTAGGCGAGGTCGGCTATAAATTCGGTACATTATTCTATCACCGGGATACCTTTTGTCGGTGTACTTGACCATTTCACCATTCTGATAAAAAATAAATGGGATGCCCATTTGAGTATTTCACGTTTGAATTTGTGTTTTCATGGACATGCATGGAAGTTTCTTTAGGTTGAACATCAGAACCAAAGTAAGAAACAAACAAAACAAGGTTTGGATACTGTGTATACCTACAGAAAAATATCACTGTATATGTACATATATATGCATATATATATATATATATATATATATATATATATATATATATATATATATATATATATATATATATATATATATAGAGAGAGAGAGAGAGAGAGAGAGAGCACAATGCCTTTCTAGCACAAAAGCGTATAACAAAAACTCCCTGTTCAATAATATTTCTCACAATCCTCATTGAGTTTATTCTTGATTGTAGGTTTATATAAATTGTATATATCAAATAATGGTTATTACGTAGGTTTACATTTGTTAACGTTAGTACCAATTTGGTATAAATGGATTCCACTGTATGTATATCATTAGGAGCTGTGTGGTGTATGTATATCATTAGGAGCTGTGTGGTGTATGTATATCAGTAGGAGCTGTGTGGTGTATGTATATCATTAGGAGCTGTGTGGTGTATGTATATCATTAGGAGCTGTGTGGTGTATGTATATCATTAGGAGCTGTGTGGTGTATGTATATCATTAGGAGCTGTGTGGTGTATGTATATCATTAGGAGCTGTGTGGTGTATGTATATCATTAGGAGCTGTGTGGTGTATGTATATCATTAGGAGCTGTGTGGTGTATGTATATCATTAGGAGCTGTGTGGTGTATGTATATCATTAAGAGCTGTGTGGTGTATGTATATCATTAGGAGCCGTGATGTATGTATATCATTAGGAGCTGTGTGCTGTATGTATATCATTAGGAGCCGTGCTCTATGTATATCATTAGGAGCTGTGTGGTGTATGTATATCATTAGGAGCTGTGTGGTGTATGTATATCATTAGGAGCTGTGTGGTGTATGTATATCATTAGGAGCTGTGTGGTGTATGTATATCATTAAGAGCTGTGTGGTGTATGTATATCATTAGGAGCCGTGATGTATGTATATCATTAGGAGCTGTGTGCTGTATGTATATCATTAGGAGCCGTGCTCTATGTATATCATTATGAGCTGTGTGGTGTATGTGTATCATTAGGAGCCGTGCTCTATGTATATCATTAGGAGCTGTGCTGTATGTATATCATTAGGAGCTGTGCTGTATGTATATCATTAGGAGCTGTGGTTGCCTAGCATCGGCAGTCTTGGATCTCTATAACTCTATATTTAGAGGATAATTGTGCTTACGTAAAACACATGTTTATATAATCGGTGCATTCAGACACGGCAGACTATAACTAAAACTAGTGGGTAATGATGTGCATACATGAAAACATACAAATTACAATACACAAATCATAGTCAATCAAAAGGTCTGTATCAGGATACACACACAACATCAAAAGTTGACGAATGGAAATTATCACAACAAACAAACGTATCCAACGGAAATATGGAAATGAGATGCTGGAAGGTCAGGAAGTACATAAAAAAACGTAAATATATGTGGAAACAAAACGAACAAAAAGATGAATAAATGACGGAACAAAAAGAATAAAGACAAAGACCACACCAACCCAGTACTAGACATAAGAGTGGTCGAACATTACGGGATTCACATGTAAAGGCCTCATCGATGGAGAAAGTGGCCTTGGGAAATGAAATGGAGAGAATCTGAACCACATAAGGACATGTATAGCAGCGGCCACTTGAGCAACGAACAGTGCCAATATGATCGGGAACAGAAGACGTAAGGTGGCTATGGACCAAGATGTCCTTAAGATTTCTGTCGCGCCTATAAGCCACCAGAGGTAAGTTGTGGAAAGCGGCACGGGTGTCATGATCAGACTGGAGAAGAGAATAATGTTTGAGCATGATGCGTCGGACAGAAAAGTTATGGGGATGAAAGGTAAGAACAAGTTTAACCCTATCAGAGGAGGGGGAAGAAGAATCCTGAGAGTTAGTCAAGTTTTCGAGGCGAGACAAATGGCGCACACGGAGCCAAACGGATGAAAGAATGCTGTCAGGGAACGAGCGTCTAAGGAAAAACTCAATGTTTTACGTAAGTACAATTGTTGTTACGCTTCACGCAGTTACCTTCTATTGATTATCGTATTTACAGGATAGTTTATCTGACTGTACAGGGTCATTGCTGACTTTTTGATATGTCAATATGTTCATTTAATATTTGCTCACGTTGTCATTTTTGATCTCTCGTATCTTCCATCATGCCTCTTGTATCCATGTACTCGACCTCCGTGTTTTGGTGACCACAATGTCCTCACTATTCGTGTATATGTGTGTGTGTGTTTGTTCATCACATGGTGATGACGACCACATGGTGATGACGACTATTTGTTACATCCACTTTTGAAAATTCAGTTATATTTATGTCCATGCCAAATAGTACGTAGGTGGTTAATGAGCCTTATTCGAGCTGCAAATGTCCTTGGAAAGTTCGGACATGGAATGACCAATGTAGACGGATTTTGGCATATATCCGTGACTTTCTAGCTATTCTCCGCTGTTGAATTTCTCATTTCACAAGATGATGCACTCTTTTTGATTGTAGAACGCCATGTAGATCTATTTTGTGCAAGTTCTTCCCATGTATCTTGGTCTATTTCAAAGGCTTTCAGTGAGGACTTTAACGAGTCCTCATCGTTTACCCATGTCCAGCTCACCATAGAGAAGTATCTTTGCAGGCGATGGTCTGGCAATCGTACCAAATGACCTGCCCACCGAATCTGTCTGCATCAGGATAATGTCAATGCTAGGGCTCAGATCTGTCAAGGACAGTAGCATCTGGAATCTTGTCTTGCCATTCTGATGTTCATAACTTTTCTGAGACAAGTTGTGTGAAAGTGATTGAGTTTCCTCACATGATGTCTTTATATATCCCATGTTTCACTAGCGTATAACAGCATTGGAAGTACCACTGCTTCATAAACTTTCAGCTTAGTCTGTAGGTTAACGTCATTTCTCAAAGCCATCAATTCTATCTTCTAATTGTTTGTTTATTGTCCATGTTTCTGAGCCATACATTAATATAGAATAGACGCAGCATTTTATAATTCTCATATTTAACTTGCTTGTAATTTGTTTAGATAATAATTTCCTCATGTCATTGAAAGAAATTTTAGCCATTTATATTCTCCTTTCATCTCCTGTTTCACATCTGCCATCATGTTGTTTATCCGCGTACACTTTACGTGAAACATGATTCTCTGAGTAAAGTGTCAATATTGAAACGCTTCGTGTCTAATAGAGGTTCAGATTTATCAGTTGTTGTTATCTTCTGTTGAGTATAAATTCACTTCAACATTTTGTCCTTATCAAATAAACGACGTCACTAATGGTGGCATTTATTTAGATTCCACATTTATAACTTTAACACAGTAACAAGGCCTGACTTGATCTATTGTTTGTAGTCATGCAATCTAGGCACAGGGTTGCCAATATTGAACATTTCCTTGATCTATAGTTTGTAGTGATGGAATCTAGGCACAGAGTTGCCAATATTGAACATTTCCTTGATCTATACACAGGATTGTCAATATTGTATATGACCTTGATCTATAGTTGATCTATAATCCTGGATTATATCAGAATACAACAGATTAAATGGTTTTCCCATGCTTCCAGACTACCATCAGATAATGCCCTTCAAAAAGCATTACTATACATACACGATTGATACAAAGTCAGGAGCTGACCCCTGAGGGCATAAAGCAAAAAGAAAGAAGAATTTCAGCATGTTCTTTGTCTCTGCCATCATTCCCCAATTATATTTGTTTGCATTAATCGTTCAGTATTATGTTTTTGAAAGTGATGTTTCCGACCGTTAGCATGGTGTGTTCTGTTCTTGGTAAAGGTATTTTAGTCGAAACGTCATGGGTCTGCCATTGCTTCAAAATTCGTAAAGATTCAGTGTTTTCAATATTCATTTGTTATACCTTTTTCGTAGATCATTGTTGAATACTTCATGTTTAATAACACATTTATTTCTGTCATAATCTCTCACATTTCTCTTTATAGTTTAAGTAATTCCTCTTCTTCAGTGTTTATTCTCAAACTCCCGCTGGATCTCTCTTGTTGTAGGACATTCTCAAACTCCCGCTGGATCTCTCTTGTTGTAGGACATTCTCAAATTCCCGCTGGATCTCTCTTGTTGTAGGACATTCTCAAACTCTCGCAGGATCTCTCTTGTTGTAGGACATTCTCAAATTCCCGCTGGATCTCTCTTGTTGTAGGACATTCTCAAACTCTCGCTGGATCTCTCTTGTTGTAGGACATTCTCAAACTCCCGCTGGATCTCTCTTGTAGCAGGACATTCTCAAACTCCCGCTGGATCTCTCTTGTAGCAATGATCCTACTAGAAACCCAGCAGGATGTAGTCAAGAGAATAGAAATGCTTTGTGTCATTGTTTTATATGCTCCAATGGCCCAATATATCCAATTTTGGTGGTGTTATAGCCATTAGTGCCAAGTACTTTGTTTAGAAATTTAAGAACACTACTGCAATATCTGCTGATAAAATGGTTTAAGCAGCTCATGGAACGTAACTATGCATACTCAGCGGTAATCCCCAGCGATCTTACAAAAATATTACTTTGTAAACATGACGTCACAAACCGCATTTGAATCTGTGACATCATGAGCCTAAGGTGTAAAGTTTAACCACTAAGCCACAGAGAAACCCATATATCTGTGGATATGTAATATGTACACAGTGAGAACCTCAGGGATATATTTGTTAGGAGTCATTTCAAGACTGGCTGTTCGAATCATTTTGGCACCATCAAACATATTATATGCTACACATGTTCCTATCTTCCCCAGACTCGGCCCATGTAACATTCACCAAAAACACCTTCACCATTTCCTCTTATTCTTCAGCATTCATAATCAAACTCCCGCTGGATCTCTTTTTTAGCAGAACCATGGTCATACTAGATTTTGAGCAGGATGTAGTCCAGAGAATGGAAATGCATTATGTCACCATTTTATTTGTGCCAATGGCCCAACACATCCATCTTCAGTGAGACCATCACCATTTAAGAAAGAGAAAGTTGCTCTTAATGTCATCATCGCAAGCATCAAGCATTGCACCATGATGTACATAGGTGAGGTTGAAAAGGGGATCATACACTGATTCAACATCTCTACAACATCAAAAACCAGCTAGTATTCCTGCTGCTGACCAATTCAATGGCATGGGTCATCAGGGTGTCCATTATATTCAAGTGACAGCCATTAAGGCGTTTTTTTTTCAGATGACCGGAACTGTCAAGCTTGAGAAACTCTCTTTCTCTCTATAAATATGGCCTGATTTAACCATTTCGGATCAATGTCCATATGAACATCCTCTACAAAGGAACTAAAGTCCAATTCGACTGACACCCGTCCGTAACCAACACAGTCTCACATAAATAAATACTGGGTTACTTACCCCCCAGACACACTGTCTTCTACCACAAGAAATGGTTCACCAGTAGCGAATTAACTGGCCACAAGATGACATACAGTCGGTAGCCTTAGAAAAACACAAATTTGTCTCTTTAAATAGATCCTCTGTAAGTTGTGCACTTGTTCTGAAGACTTTACACACTTTCCGAGATCTCAAGTTTTCTCAGTGTATGAAAGAAAGTTCAGGTGAAACATCAAAACAGCACTTTTAAAACAAGAGCTAATCTAACAATATTTTCTGTGGATCATAGCACCAACAGACATTTATTTTCTGGGGATCATAGCAACAACAGACATTTATTTTCTGGGGATCATAGCAACAAGACATTTATTTTCTGGGGATCATAGCAACAAGACATTTATTTTCTGGGGATCATAGCAACAAGACATTTATTTTCTGGGGATCATAGCACCAACAAGACATTTATTTTCTGTGGATCATAGCACCAACAGACATTTATTTTCTGGGGATCATAGCAACAACAGACATTTATTTTCTGGGGATCATAGCAACAAGACATTTATTTTCTGGGGATCATAGCAACAAGACATTTATTTTCTGGGGATCATAGCAACAAGACATTTATTTTCTGGGGATCATAGCACCAACAGACATTTATTTTCTGTGGATCATAGCACCAACAGACATTTATTTTCTGGGGATCATAGCAACAAGACATTTATTTTCTGGGGATCATAGCAACAAGACATTTATTTTCTGGGGATCATAGCAACAACAAGACATTTATTTTCTGTGGATCATAGCAACAAGACATTTATTTTCTGGGGATCATAGCACCAACAAGACATTTATTTTCTGTGGATCATAGCAACAACAAGACATTTATTTTCTGTGGATCATAGCAACAAGACATTTATTTTCTGGGGATCATAGCAACAACAAGACATTTATTTTCTGGGGATTGTTGCAATAACAAGACATTTATTTTCTGTGGATCATAGCAACAACAAGACATTTATTTTCTGGGGATTGTAGCAACAACAAGACATTTATTTTCTGGGGATCATAGCAACAACATGACATTTATTTCTAACAAATTTAATTTATTCTCTGCTGGTTTGATTGATTTTAACTTTTCCCATCCATATTTTAAACACATATCTCATATTGTAACAAATATTCTCATGATTGTATTTTGTATTCTGTTGAATTTTTTAGCTAAAATATGAGATTTTTCTTTGAACATGTTTTATTGCTAATCCAGTATTTTCCTTGCAAGTCTCTGGGACCATGCAGGGACCACATCACAGACATCTAGATACTAGGGCAAGAAATGTGTCACACTTAATGAATACAGTGAAATCTCACTTTTCATCAGTAATCCAATAGAAATTAGAAACCGATGGAAACCGAGGCAATTATTCTCGTATGAATCAATAGAAACTCATTTAATTCGTTCTAAGACAATAACTCACGTTAACATATTATATGTAATCCAACAATATATATAAAACAAAAGCCCATGTTAACATTTAATGTGAAATATTAATCTTGCAAGAATCCTTGCAATTTACAAAACTTCCAGATGTTAATAGTTCTAGATGCCAACAGTCCCAGATATCAATTGTTCTAGATGTCAATAGTTTTAGATGTCTTCATTCTCAGAAGGAACAGCAACAACTTTCTCCTACACTACCATTTCCGGACATGTTTCATAACACTCTGGTGGCCAAGAGGTCAGTAATAGACTTGTTATGCCTGGCGTTTGAATAGAATTACCAGCTCACAGTGTTTGGTTCCAGGAAAGAGGTCAACAGGCACTGCCCTTGCCATGTGAAATGGGACACCTTTATGCCTTCCAGTTTCTGGCCTGATAAGACTGAAATAAAATAACAGTTACAATTAAACCAAATTTTGTTTACATACTTACCAGAACAAAATTGACACAGAGAAAACTGTACAGTGTAACATGGTTAAACAAAATCATGAAAAAGTTGAATTTTCCAAAGGTAACATTTTGTAATATATAGAAAGTAATGAAAATCTAGGCCTAGCATTATAATAACTAGAATTTGGCACTTAAATAACTCTGGGGTTTTCATTCATAAAACAAAAAACATTCATTACAACACATAGAAAGTTTCAAAGCTCTATCACTTGATTTTATGCACATTTTTTAATAAGGCGATGCTGATGCTTCAACAAAAACGTGAACACCTTTGGTAAAGGGAGATAAGTACACTCTGGCTTGCTAGTCATCAAAGAGTTAATGATCATGTCTCAGACTGGTGAGACGGTTTATTGAAGAAATTGATATCAGTGTCTGTCTGACTTGAGAATGGGGTAGAAGAATGAAGATAAGAAGCAAAGATGTTAACTGTGGAAAATAGATGTTCTCATGCTGTCTACCACATGGTACAGAAATAGATGTTCTCATGCTGTCTACCAAATGGTACAAAAATAGATGTTCTTGTGCCACCCACATGGTACACAAATAGATGTTCTCATGCTGTCTACCACATGGTACAAAAATAGATGTTCTCATGCTTTCTACCACATGGTACAAAAATAGATGTTCTTGTGCCAACCACATGGTACAAATAGATGTTGTGCTGCCAACAACATGGTACAAAAGTGGAAATATACACTGATAACATGGCAATATAGTGCACAAAAGAACATGCGACAGGGGCATCCAATATAGTGGATTTAATATTAATAGATAACACAATGCATTTACACTCTTTATTTGTAATCATTCATTCTGAAACTCCCACTGGATCTCTCTTGTAGCAGAACAATGGTTCTACTAGATTTCCAGCAGGATTTAGTCTAGAGAATTGAGATGTATTACTGTTTTGTGCAAGTGTACTAACACATCCAACTTTGCCTGGTATAATTTTAACATTCAGTGTTTTAGCAATGTCGCTGAACATTTGACATGTATAGCAATATCGCAAGTAGATCAGCTGTGCATCTCAACCTGTTCATCAGCAGTGTTTGCACTGCAAACAGCCTCTTTCACTAATCTGAATGCTAACCATGGTCACCTTCTCAGTCGTTATCGCCCTGGTCACAGATACTCACATTTACATTCACGTGTCTAACATCATAAAGAAAAATCTGAAACATCATATAAGAACAAATCAAGAAAAAAATTAAGTGGGAGGGTAACACAATCGTTAATATCTGCCACAAAAGACATTAATAGCTAAATAACTAGGGACATTTCAGCGCAATAAGAAGTAGGCAGACTAGGCTTCATACTCTGCTGTGCTACCATACTTACTCGACAAAGTTTTCCAATGCACTATCTGGGTTGCACGACACGTACACTAGACGTTGAATGCTGGAGCACTTCCGCAGCATTTTAAGAACATCTTTGTCTGGAAAACAACAATAAAATATATCTAAGTTACAATTGATACAATAATTATTAAATCTAAGTTACAATTGATACAATTATTATTAAATCTAAGTTACAATTGATACAATAATTATTAAATCTAAGTTACAATTGATACAATCATTTTTTCTATCTATCTACCTATTGTCATTTCCACTTGTGCCGTTAAGTGGTGGGAAATCTGGGAGTTTTTTTTTGGTCTTTGGCCATTTGAGTTGTATTGGCCAATGGTAAGCCCGTGTCTATTTAATGTTTCTTTCTCTTGATTGTCTTGGCTCCTTTATTTCTTGGGTCTTCCTCATGCCTGTAGCCTGGTCTTCTGCTGATGTATGCATGAAGGGCTGATTGCGCAGGTTCCATTCTCATGACATGACCAGACCATCTGGTTTGTTGCTTCTCGGTGTCGTCTTGACATGAGATAGTCTTTACTTCTTTCCTGATATCTTCATTTCAATTGTAACTTAGATATAATAATTATTGTATCTATTAAAAATTTTTTTAAATTAATACAATCATTACTACATCTAAGTTACAATTGATACAAGCATCTTTATATCTAAGTTACCCGCAGAAGACTGATGTGTCGGGCAATTGGTGCAACTAAAACGGCGACACAATGCATTTTCATTTCCTACTGGAAATCTAGTTGGACCATTGTCCTGCTACAAGAGAGATCCAGTGGGAGTTTGAGAGTGAATGCTGACAAAGAAGAAGAATATCTAAGTTACAATTGATACAAGCATAATGGTATCTAGGTTACGCTGTTGATTTGTTCCATTTCTCTCTCCCTTTTTTAGAGTTTAAATTTTAAAGTGTACTCACACAGGGATAAATAAAATGTACACAATAAAAGAGACATGCGTATACAATTACCAAAAACGCTGTTATAATGACAGGTGTATCCATAATGGCAGCTATATCTCTAATGGCAGCTATATCCATAATGGCAGCTATATCCCATAATGGCAGCTATATCATAATTTTCAATGACACAGAGAAAGGAGAATCACTTACGTAGACCTGCCCTTGGTGGATCAACTACTGCCACGACATCACCTGCTGCTGCTGACGAGGACTGCACGGATGACATTATTTTATTGATGACATCTTCAACTTTAGCACAGTGGTATGTAACATTTGTGATTCCTGAATGTAAGATTTCACAGAAAATGTAAGGAACTTAAATACAGTAATATATAACATTTCTAATTCCTGAATGTAAGATTTCACAGAAACTGTAAGGAACTTAAATACAGTAATATATAACATTTCTAATTCCTGAATGTAAGATTTCACAGAAAATGTAAGGAACTTAAATACAGTAATATATAACATATCTAATTCCTGAATGTAAGGAACTTAAATACAGTAATATATAACATTTGTAATTCCTGATTGTAAGGAATTTAAATACAGTGACTCGAAACCATGTCTGCTGGTAGGCAGGTGAATGACTTAGCATTACACTTTATCACCCTGGTACAAATATATAATATTTGTAATTCCTGAATCAAGCCAGGAATAGTGGCAGCTGGGGATTACACTGTCAATAATCTGAGAGATGCAGGATACAGCACTGAATGAAGGGAGTCAACAAGAACTTCAATCCCTGTTAGGACATGGTAGTACAAGAAAGTGAAAATAAAGGTCTAAACAAGAAGAAATCACAAGTTGTCTCAGAGAAATATACACTACCAAGATGCAGTCTTGAAGATCTCTGACATGTAGCAGAGAACAAATATACACTACCAAGAAATAGTCTTAAGTGTGCAGGACATAGAATTCTCTAGGAGAGCCCAGAATCAGGTTAACATGTTTCAAGGTCAAGGCCATAGGTCAAGGAAACACACAAATAAATATAGAAATATAATGCTTAAATAAAATTCTGAAATACCAACATAAATTCAGAACACATTTTTCATAACAAATTCATAAATTCACTCACAAACATCTGCTAATTCATATAATGTAGTTTAACATTCTTGCCTCTGTTGGCGGATAAATCAGCCGACAGGTATACATTACTACGGATCTGTGGGCGGACGCATCCACCGGTTGCTATGTACCGATTCCTCAGTATGGAATTACACAAAGTTATGCTTACATGACGATAGATTCCCTACCACACAAAGCTAGAATACATCTCAGCCTTACACATTATGTTTGATTGAATGAGGAAGCCAGCTCATTTTCTCAAAAAAAGTCTAAAACAAATTCAGTTGAATTTCGACGCCATATTTCATGCGAATGTTTATGGATTATGTTATGTGCCAATGATTGCTTGGGAATTACAGTTGTTATGAAAAAAATTGTATTCAAGCGTTACTTTCGGAGAATACATCCAGGCATTTCGTCGATTCATATAGGACTATTACATTGTATATAATTACAATTTTGTCTGAAGTTTCTTCGAGGTCAAATGCTGGGCTGTATGTCACGGTACATGAGATCATCCTGGTAAGTAATATCTACATGTTTTAGTTGTTGTTTTTATGTGCTGTTATATTATAAGAATGTTTGGTTACTCATTAAATACAATATTTATCAGGGGTGCCACAGCGACGCATTGAAAATAATTATATTGTATGTCTGGCTACGTCTAGTCTTGAATAGACCAAAATTGTTATTTGGTATCTTCATTTGTATGGGTTTTTTCAGTCTATATTATATTAGTTTGGTTAGGAAACAACATATATATAACAGGAATAGGTATTTATGAGGATATTATCAGTGTTGCCACACATATCTCAAGTATATGTGAGTCAAGAAATTTGTGTTCTTCCTCAGCATTCATTCTCAAACTCCCACTGGATCACTCTTGTAGAAGGACAAAGGTCCTACTAGATTTCCAGCAGAATGTAGTCCAGAGAATGGAAATGCATTGTGTCATCGTTTGATTTGCGCTAGTGGCCCAAAAATCCGTCTTTGGTGACAAATTTTTGTTCAATCTCATCATGTCATATATTCTTATCAGAATGTGGTCTTCCATATCAATTCTTTAAACACTCAGTAATTCTGGGCAAATTAATCTGCCAATTTAATATATCATTGCACCATCGCCGTATTGGGTGTCCTCTTCCCCTGTTGCCGTTAACTCTACCTTCCGCTATTAATCTTTCCATGCTGTTATATCTCTTTATAAAACCCACAAAACACAGCTTTCTTATGAAGATGTTAAGGAGCCAGTCGTCTTCGATATTTATTTATCTTAACACTTCTTGATTTGTCTTTTTAGCTGTCCATGGTATACGTAAAATTCTTCTGTAGCGTCCCATTTCGAAAGCAGCGATTCTCTTTTCTACTGTTTTATTTAATGTCCATGTCTCACAACCCTATATTGCCACTGGAAATATGCATGTTCTGATCATACAGTTTTACATCCTCTAGCTCGAAATCATAAATTATTATCGTTGGTTGCACTTTCATTTTATGTTGTCACAATTTTTGTTTTCTTCATATTTAAGTACAGGTTTGGACTTCAGTGTTCTTTTGTTGATAGAAACATTTGTTTCAGACCATCTCCATTTGTTGCTAAGAGAACTGTTCCATAAGTATATCTGATTTCTGGGATCTGTTGACCACCGATGGTATGAGGTTGTAAGTCAGCATATCTGATTTCTGGGATCTGTTGACCACCGATGGTATGAGGTTGTAAGTCAGCATATCTGATTTCTGGGATCTGTTGACCACCGATGGTATGAGGTTGTAAGTCAGCATATCTGATTTCTGGGATCTGTTGACCACCGATGGTATGAGGTTGTAAGTCAGCATATCTGATTTCTGGGATCTGTTGACCACTGATGGTATGAGGTTGTAAGTCAGCATATCTGATTTCTGGGATCTGTTGACCACCGATGGTATGAGGTTGTAAGTCAGCATATCTGATTTCTGGGATCTGTTGACCACCGATGGTATGAGGTTGCAAGTCAGCATATCTGATTTCTGGGATCTGTTGACCACCGATGGTATGAGGTTGTAAGTCAGCATATCTGATTTCTGGGATCTGTTGACCACCGATGGTATGAGGTTGCAAGTCAGCATATCTGATTTCTGGGATCTGTTGACCACCGATGGTATGAGGTTGCAAGTCAGCATATCTGATTTCTGGGATCTGTTGACCACCGATGGTATGAGGTTGTAAGTCAGCATATCTGATTTCTGGGATCTGTTGACCACCGATGGTATGAGGTTGTAAGTCAGCATATATCATGTCATCATTACCGTTTTGCATAATTGTTCAATCTATTAGTAAATTTTCCATGTGATTTCCCCCCCCCCCCAATTTTCACATTTCACATACAACAAAAACACAATTATATGCATTATTCACTTCTTTTTTACATGTAAAAAAAATTATTTTAAAATCTCTAAAAACAAAAAAGTTATTGCGTTTTCCAGTCACTCACCAAAAATAATGCAAATTGTCAAAAAAATAACCAGGCCCAGAGAAAAGATTGCGTAATTTTAATCCAGGATCCTAAAGGTTAGAAAACTGAATAAATTGTCTCATAGTTTACATCTTGGCTGTAACATTTGCACATTTTTACTTATCAGACTTCAGCATGGTTGAACCTTTCAGCAGAATAGAGTAGCTCACTTCATGCACAACCCTCCTTAGTTACATCGCTATGTCAATCATGGCAGCTTAGTTATAGTATTACATTTCTTGACTGCACTTTCAAACTCCAGCAATAGACACAAGTAGTGAATGAGATGAGGTTGTGGGTGAACTATCTGGGAAAGTCTTACTCACCATTAATTGTAGCATTAATCCGAGCATCTTCCACAGCTTCAGGGCACATCTCAACACCTATTACATGCTTGACATTCTGAGGACAATTGTCAAGAAATTTGTCCACTTTAAGTCAACCATCACAGGACTGTTAGCCAAAAATCGTTTCTAAATTAACAGCCACTTGTGAACAAAGAGCTCTTTGTGAACTTAAACAACAGCTATTTCTGAACTAACAAACAACCATTTGTGAAATAACAGCAATTGTGAACTAACAAATAAGTTATTGTGAACTAACAGCTATTGTGAGCGGGATTTGTCAACTAACAGCCATCTGTGAGCCCAACCCCTTTCATATGCCTGAAAGATATGCTAATTGAATTTGACTGCCTCTGTATACATCCCATATTTTCATACAATACTTCTTCATTCCCTTTCAGACTACCAGACTGATGACTGTGACATAATGACTGTGACATAAGGTAGCAGTCATACCCAGGCTCCACGCAGTGTCGTAAATTTTTTCATGAAAGGAGACACAGTATGGTTATGTGCTTCTCCATTCCTCATTGTACGTTGGAGCAAGACTTCATCAAGTGTTCAACTGTCGCAGTGTTTGGTGCACATATCTGTTGTGCTGATCTTGTATTTCACATTCATTTGAAATGAAGTGCTACAGAAAGATCCTAAGAATATCAAAGACAGATTAAAAAGAACATTGAAATTTTGAAATTACTGAAACTAAACGAAGAGTGGCTTCTAAATACCATCATAAGAAGGAAGATACAATATTTTGGACACTTCAAGCGACACGATGGTATCGAAAGGCTGATTCTAGAGGGAAAATGGCCAGGAAAGAGAAGACGACGATGGACCAGCGACATCAAAGAATGTATGCACATGTCTCTGCCCAATGCAAGCTTGCTTTACCCAGAACAGAGAGGCACTCAGAGTATCTACAATGAAGACAATGTTCTGGAAAGAATATGTCACTTGATAAATATATGATCTTGTATTTGTGATTCAGGTGGTGACGCAGTCTGTTATGTCCTGTTCGAAGTCGGAAAAAATCCATCTGGTCCCATCTGAGAACTGATGGTACATGTTTATTTACTTTATAGACTAGTCTTCGAACTATTCTCTGGATAGAAGCCAACAATGATTAACTATGAACTGGATAGAAGCCAACAATGATTAACTATGAACTGGATAGAAGCCAACAATGATCACTAGATTGAGAGATAAATACTATATACGGTATTAATATTACCATAATACTAACTATCCCATAAACAAAACAATGTAAAATGTAAATAACAAAAACACAATAACTACTTTTTCTATGGTGCTGTCCAAATGGGAAATTTCTTAAGAAACGAATACAAACGGATAAACACAAGTGAAAGAATTATTGTATTATGCATCAAGATCGTTGTTATTTCTCTGCCTAGCGTGGGCAAAAAATGAAGATAGTATTTTTCTTATATTATTGATTAAGGTCCGTTTCGCATTTGTCTCTTTCAACACCTCTACGTTAGTTTTTCTGGCAGTCCATGGTATTCTCAGCATTCTTCTATAGAACCACATCTCTTTTGCTTCTAATTTCCCACTTTCCAGTTTGTTTATTGCCCAAGACTCACATCCATATGTTAGTATAGGAGTTATATAGCAATGCAGAACTCTCTTTCTCATCTCTAATGACAATGTCATATTACACAGTATATTTTTCATTTTTCTGAATGTTGTTTTTGCCTGTCCTATTCTGCATCTTATTTCTGTTGAACTTCTTCCATCTGCTGTAATCATTGTACCTAAATATTTGAATTGGTGCACCTGTTTTAATACTATACCATTCACTTTGATCTTGCAAGGTGTGGTACTGTTTATTTGAAATAACCATTACTTCTGTTTTCTTGATGTTTAGGAAGAGGCCTTTCTTTTTACTGTCTGTGACTACTACATTAATTAAATCTTGAAGGTCTTCCTCACTTTTTGCAATCAGAACAGTGTCATCCGCATATCTCAAATTAGCTATGTTATGTCCTCCCTTGGCATGTCCTACGCGCAGACACTAACAGAATACACCACCAATCACTTGAATGGATACCTACAGGCAAAAGAGCAAGGGGTAGACTCAGAAGAACAATACTTAGAGAAAGTAAAACAACCAATATTCATACTATTCAAGAACTGCACAGAATAGGTTTGAACAGACAGAATTGGAGAGATCTGACCTCTGCGCTAACTTCAGCGCAAAAGGAAAATGAATGAATGAATGTCCTCCGACTGATATTCCTGGGATATCAAATATTGCACGCATTATGTTTTCACTGTATAAAGAGTACAGGTCTGGTGAAAAAATTTAAGAAATGAATTGCTAACAACTGGACTGTGTAGAAAAGGCCATGTGTATTTTATATTGTGTATATATCAATATTCCTGGAGGGGAGTCGAAGTTTAAACACCACTGTTGCTGTCATGTTGTTTGCTACACACGAACAAGGATGCGAATTTTAGTCACCAGTATAAATGGTAGCTTTACAATTGGACAGGGCGGGGCACTCATTTGTCTCAACGTAAAGTATTGTTAAAGATATAAATGGTTACCACCCATATGGATGTGAAAATGATTGGGAAACTACCACATTATTCTCCCAAGAAGAAAGTTATGGCAACACACAGAAGTAGGCCTACAGTATGTAGACATAAATATAAATAACAAACATTTACACAATGAAACATGAACATACAATAAATATATGTAAATATAATATATATATATTATCACTCATAAATGTCTGTTATTTATATCCTAATATTTTGATTTTGAAGAACTTGCACAAAATCAAGCTACATGGTGCTCTACAGTCAGTCAAAAAAAAAGCGCATCATCTTGTGAAAAGAGGAGAAATGCAGCATCTCAGTGAAGAGTGGCTAGAAAGTCACGGGTAGATTTAAAAATACCAACAGTGGTCATCTCATGCCTCGACTGTCCAGATATTAGCGGCCAGAATTGGGTGTATTAGCCATCTACAAACTTATGATCACAGACATAACATCAAACAGTTATGATAGAATGAACAAAAGTAGTCAAGGAAAATAGAATTCAGAACCTTCTATTTCTTGTGCATTCATTCTCAAATTTGTGCAGGGTAAGCAAGATGTAGTCTAGAGAACATAATTTCTTGCATTATACGAGGCGTGTTCAAATGAAAACGGGACTTGTGGATTTATTTAAAAAGTATCATACGCAATTTAATATTTTCAACGGAATTGAACAAAGCAACCACTTGTGAATAAGAATGCACCTGGGTTCATCAGAAAAAATCTCCGTATGCATTTAGGCAAGCATCCCACTGTTTAGGTAGACGTCGAATGCCGTCCGAGAAAAAGTTGCGTGGTTGTTCTCTGAACCATGTGGTCACCGCTGTCTTCACGTCTGCGTCGCTGTTGAATCGCTGTCCCTTTAGTGCTTTCTTCAACGGTCCGAACAAATGGAAATCACACGGGGATAAATCGGGACTATAGGCTGGGTGATGAAGAACTTCCCAATTCTTCTTTGCCAATGTTTCCTGCACAATTTTTGCGATGTGCGGACGAGCGTTGTCGTGGAGAAGAATCACACCTTGAGAAAGTCTGCCTGGTCGCTTAGCCTTGATGGCCTTATGCAGCTTGTCTAAAGTGTCTTTATAATGGGCGGCATTGATGTTGACACCAGGTTCCTTAAAATCAGTCAACAAAAGCCCTTCATGGTCAAAAAATGCAGTCACCATAACCTTCCCAGCAGAAACCTGTGTCTTGAATTTTTTGGGTTTTGGTGAACCTGGATGTTTCCATTGCATGCTGTCAATTTTGCTGCTCGGTTCATAGTGGTGGCACCACGATTCATCACCTGCCACAATGCTCAACAGAAATGCATCACCCTCTGCCCTGTAACGCATCAGGTGGTTCAAACTCCACCCCATCCGTTCTTCCTTATGGTGGTCAGTCAACATCCGTGGGACCCACTGTGAACACACCTTCCGATAGTACAATTTCTTCCGAACAACCATGTGGGCTGTCCCAATTGACATATGGAATTCTTCTGCAAGCGAACGAATGCTCCGACGACGGTCAGTCAGTACTGCTTTATCAAGCACGGCTATGGCTTCTTCTGTTGCAACAATATGCGCCTGACCTGGCCGTGCAAGATCTGCCGTTAACTCACGTCCGTCTTTAAACATACGCACCCACTCCATCACTCTGGTCCTCGACAAACATTTGTCACCATATGCTGCCTTCATTCTCCGATGAATGTCTACTGCTTGACATCCTTCAAATGAAAGAAACTGGATCACAGCACGCTGATTCACTTTGGACGGGTTCGGAATCACACCCGCCATATTGTTAACAGTCTTCTGCAGCACATATGCATGCTGGGAAGATGAACACGTGACCGTATGTAAATTATTGGATACTCATTACTAGTGCAAAATGTCATCAATATCAGTGCGCTCTATCACGCGTGGTGTAACAAGTCCCGTTTTCATTTGAACACGCCTCGTATCTTATAGCTTGGCTGTGATAGCTGGTACGTTTCTCTCTCCCCGACATATTATAATTCAGCATTATTACAGAAACAAATATAAAGATGAAATGAACAAACCTTGGCCATACATAATCCAATAGTACCAGTACCACAGCAAATGTCTAGAACTGTGGTTGAAGGTGTAGTCTCACACCAGTCTGAGATCAGCTGATACAGTTTCTCTGTGGCTGCCGTGTTCACTGGAAAACATTTTCATACACATAACAATTACGACCAATAGTAAAACTGGCACAATCTACCAATAGTAAAACTGGCAAAATCTACCAATAGTAAAACTGGCAAAATCTACCAATTGTAAACAGTATAACCGGGGTGAAAGGGGTCTCATATTGTTTTAGTGTGATTCCCACGGGTTAGCAAATAACCAAGATTCTAAAAGCATCTCATCGGGATGAAACTGGAAACAAATGCCACGGCTCGTGCAGTGTTTCTGGCTAATACTTTTAGAGATCGTGTCCATGGATGTGGAGGCTGAAGATGGACTGAGGGTTTATGGCAAATAAACAAGCAGTATCTCCTGCACCTCTTAGCTGGGACAGCCAGAGATATTGTCACCACACAGTGACACAAGGCATTCTAGATCAGACAGCTGGAATGCACATGCATTGGAGGGGTGATGAACATCAATGTCTCAATTTGGGTAGATGATGCTATGGTGCAGCTGCACCAGAGAACACCTGAATGCCTCTGGAAAAGGCAATGCGCTAGAGGGCAGCCAAAGTTTCACATGTCCGGTGCGTGACCAGATGGCCAAATAATGTTTCATGATTGAGAACACACAGAAGGCACATTAATGTGACCAAAAGCAAAAGTCTCACAACAATTGACCCTATTCCAAGTAGGAACCCCAATTCAGGTATTGACCATGCCAGCCTGAGCATGTACTACTGAGTAAGGAAGAAAAAAAAAGTTTTGAATACAGTTTTCCATTGCTCTAGGGTAAGCATTGAACAAATGTCAGGATCACATATTGTGTAAACTTTCTGGCCGAAGTAGTGTTGAGACTCAAACTCTGTGGGCAATGTAGATGGAAAGCAAGTCCTTGTCTTTGAGGATGAGCCAGTTCATGTCTCACTCGACTATCGCTGCTTCCGAACACGGCTCATACAGAGGAAATTGCGCTGTTCCCAATGATACAGGAAGGAATGATGTCTGTCTTGCAAGAGAATTATTCGCCGACTGCAAAGTTACTCAGTCTAATTTGAACCCACATGACCTACACAGATGAAATTAGGTCTGGAACCTAGGGACACATGAGGTATCTCCCTACATGGGAGAATAGTTGGCAGGCGGTATCTTCCTACATGGGAAAATAGTTTGTGATACCATACGTGACTATGTCAGATGCCAAAATTCTAATCTTTGACAGAACGAAGTTTGATAGTTCAAGGTCGAGTCAATTTTTAAACAATGAACAAAAAAAATTTCAGTGTTTTGTCAAATTTTTATTTTATTTTCAATTTCTCACTCGTTTTTGCTGCTATTATTAAATATTGTTGTTTTTTTATTATGTTGAAACTGAAATACATATTGTGTTATTAAGTTCTTATGCATATTACCTTGTCTGGTTGCTTTGTATTATTTTGCAGGAATTTATGATAGCTGCTAACAATGTGGTCACATAACACTTTTATGACTCTGGGTTTTTTTGGTTTCTAATATAACACTCTTACGACCCTGTCTGGGTTTATAGATATATATTATTATTATTATACTCTTCAATATTTAGCTGAAAAAAACTTTGCACCTATAATTCTGAGTGCATTGTAAGTTCATAACCAAAAACCAATAAATAGTGACATTAACTGACCTTGAAAGAAAGCTTCTGCCGATATCCGGAATCTGAGATTTTGTAATGATTCGTAAACGTGCTGTTGGGACAAGCAAATTACCAGAATTTAATTATCCAAACATCATCATTATAGTGTAGATAAAATAGTTACAGTACATTATAGTGTAGATAAAATAGTTACAGTACATTATAGTGTAGATAAAATAGTTACAGTACATTATAGTGTAGATAAACTAGTTACAGTACATTATAGTGTAGATAAAATAGTTACAGTACATTATAGTGTAGATAAACTAGTTACAGTACATTATAGTGTAGATAAAATAGTTACAGTACATTATAGTGTAGATAAAATAGTTACAGTACATTATAGTGTAGATAAAATAGTTACAGTACATTATAGTGTAGATAAAATAGTTACAGTACATTATAGTGTAGATAAAATAGTTACAGTACATTATAGTGTAGATAAAATAGTTACAGTACATTATAGTGCAGATAAAATAGTTACAGTACATTATAGTGCAGATAAAATAGTTACAGTACATTATAGTGCAGATAAAATAGTTACAGTACATTATAGTGCAGATAAAATAGTTACAGTACATTATAGTGTAGATAAACTAGTTACAGTACATTATAGTGTAGATAAAATAGTTACAGTACATTATAGTGTAGATAAAATAGCCAATTATCATATTAAGATCATGCACGTTCTTGATATCAAAGGTTAGATACACAGGATGATCCTCAATACACCATATGCTTCATTCCCTGCTGGTACAATCTGACCGGCTTCTGCTTGTCCATCTTTCAAAATTATACTATTTGTTTGCGTTCGCTCTCAAACTCCCTCTGACTCTCATGTAGCAGGACAATGGTCCTAGTGGATCTCTCTTATAGCAGGACAATGGTCCTAGTGGATCTCTCTTATAGCAGGACAATGGTTCTAGTGGATCTCTAGTGGCAGAAAAAATAACTCTAGGCCTAAGCTCAAAGAACTATTTTACTGCAAATCTACATGTTTTATACAGTTCCCCCGGCTATATTTTGATAATTCCGCAGTGAAAGAACATAAATACAACAGATTTGCGTGATTTAGTTTACAGTGTTGTCAAGGAATTCGATATGTAAGGTAAGTTATTTTTTTTTACTTATTTTTTCCCTCTTTATTTGTTATAAAATATGTTTTTTGTGAAAAACGTCTTTACCACTTTCTCATACGTCTGGTATCACACACACACATACATAAATTACACCAATATATGCATAATTCAATTCTTTATTAATATGTGCAAATATTATTAAAATATCTCTAACAACCAAAAAATTATCACATTTTCAAAACAGTCACCATCAATAACGTAAATTTTCAAAAAAGAATCCGGTAGCAGGGAGACGTTTCGTATTTTTTAATCTGGCTTGCTAAAGGTTAACTTAATTTTGTATACAGCTGTAATAATTTGACAATTACAGTGGACATGGAGAGAAGAACGGAGGCTTGAAACGAAATGTGCATCACTTATATACAACAGCAACCAATGTACACAAAACAAGTGCTATTGCAAGTCAACAAGAACATCTGGCAATGGTTGAACATAACAGACTTGAGTGATTGAACATGTGATAAGGCATAATTTCTAAGATTTACCTACACAGGACAGCTGGGGGAGGGGGGGTGTTGAGGGAAAGACGAGGGCACAGGAAAATGTGCATTGATAACATTAAAGATGGGACAGATAACATTAAAGATGGGACAGATAACATAAAAGATGGGACAGATAACATAAAAGATGGGACAGATAACATTAAAGATGGGACAGATAACATTAAAGATGGGACAGATAACATTAAAGATGGGACAGATAACATTAAAGATGGGACAGATAACATTAAAGATGGGACAGATAACATAAAAGATGGGACAGATAACATTAAAGATGGGACAGATAACATAAAAGATGGGACAGATAACATAAAAGATGGGACAGATAACATTAAAGATGGGACAGATAACATAAAAGATGGGACAGATAACATAAAAGATGGGACAGATAACATTAAAGATGGGACAGATAACATTAAAGATGGGACAGATAACATTAAAGATGGGACAGATAACATTAAAGATGGGACAGATAACATTAAAGATGGGACAGATAACATAAAAGATGGGACAGATAACATTAAAGATGGGACAGATAACATAAAAGATGGGACAGATAACATTAAAGATGGGACAGATAACATAAAAGATGGGACAGATAACATAAAAGATGGGACAGATAACATTAAAGATGGGACAGATAACATAAAAGATGGGACAGAAAAAATTAAAGATGGGACAGATAACATTAAAGATGGGACAGATAACATTAAAGATGGGACAGGATTAACTATATCTGGAAACAGCACATCCAACTTCAGCAATGTCTTCTGGATCACTTTGACCATACATGGGATGGGACAGCCAATTCCAACATGCATGGACAGTAAACAATGTTGCTATTCTTTGCTCGCCCCTGCAACACAGGGATGTCCTAGATCACTGTGCTGTAATAAGAAGCTTCAGATAAAAATTGGTTGTAACTGATCGGGGGGGGGGGGAGAAGAAGGAAGAGAAATGACATTCAGTTTAAAATTGTTCATTCAAATATACAGATCATCATCAAGTACCATCTCCGCTACGAAGGTTGGCTGCAACATAGATCTCCCTGTCTCTTGTTTTTAGTGGTGCACTCTGCTAGACTGTAACCTGTCCATCTTGTGATGTTACTCTCCCTCTTGTATCTCTACCTACCTCTTGCTCGCTTCCTTTCGACTTTACCCTCACGTGAGGTCTTCAATAAGGTGTCATATCTTTTAATGTGTCCAAAATATTTTATTTGTCTGATCTTTATTTCTCTTAGTAATTCTTTTCTCATATTTAGTGTTTTTAGTAACTCTTTGTTTGTTTTTTCTTCTCTTTCCATGATGTTCTCCCTATTTTTCTATATATCCAAATCTCAAAGGCATCAATTTATATAGAATAGATGTAGCATTATATAATTCTCATTTTTAACGTATTTGTAATTTGTTTAGATGTTACTATTTTCCTAATGTCGATAGATCAATAAACATCAATAAACATCAATAAACATCAATAAACATCAATAAACTGATAAGTGAATGTTGATTACCAAATCGGTGAATGTAATACTTACATGTTCTCCAAACAAAAGTTCTGAGGTAGGCTTCACATTGTCACCTCTACAACAGAAGAAAATGTAAACATAATTTATTGCCATTTGTAAAATAAATTTTCTAAACATGTTTGTTCTCACCCCCCCCCCCATAAAGATCTTTTGCAGCATGATAACGGTACTACTAGATTTTCCAGCAAGATGTTGATCAAATCTGATAAGTAAGTACAGACACAACTCTGGGGATCGGATAAGTAAGTATGTACAGACACAACCCCTGATTTGGATGGGTAAAGATACACCCCAGGATAGTACAAACACAACACTTAGGATCGGATAAGTAAGTAAGCACAGACAAGGATCTGATAAGTAAGTACAGACACAACCCCTGGGATCTGATAAGTAAGTACAGACACAACCCCTGGGATCTGAATAGTAAGTACAGACACAACCCCTGAGATGGATGGGTAAAGACACAACCCAGGATAGTACAAACACAACACTTAGGATCGGATAAGTAAGTAAGCACAGACACAACCCCTGGGATCTGATAAGTAAGTACAGACACAACCCCTGGGATCTGATAAGTAAGTACAGACACAACCCCTGGGATCTGATAAGTAAGTACAGACACAACCCCTGGGATCTGATAAGTAAGTAAGCACAGACACAACCCCTGGGATCTGATAAGTAAGTAAGTACTGACACAACCCCTGGGATCTGATAAATAAATGTTCTGCTTAAGTAATAAAGCATGTCTTGGATGGCCAAATTACCAGATTCAAACTTCACCTCAGACAATTGTGGGACCAGACCTTTCAGAAAGCAATGGCAATCTACTGAACATAATTTTATTGCCTAGAAAATCACAACCAAAAAATAATAGGTATATTTCTATGTCCTGACTAAGATATGCTACAAATTGTGTTTTTTAAAATGACAACCCTATGACCTTCGACCCCGGAGGGTTGTACGTGATTGATTATAATGATAAAAACAGTAGAAATCCGATTATCCGAATCTAAATTAATCAAATACCCAATTATCCGAATAGAATTTGGATGAAATAACTTTAGAGCAAGAGCATTAGCGGATACGGTAAAGAGGTCCGGGGGCAGATTGCATGTGCTGTTACTATGGTAGAGAGGTCCCGGGCCAATCGCATGTGCTGTTACTATGGTATGTAACTGGAGTTATTAATAGCAGCGAAGCAATGAGTCATTGCTGCCCTCTTCTGCTGTACAGATCGCCATTTTTTTGTCAGTTTGATTCAGGCTCTATTCAGTTTGCGCTGTGTTTACTGTTGCTTAGTTGAAAAAATACATAGTTGCTTACATATTACTGTACTTTTATCAATAAAATTCCGATTAAGTTCATTTTTGATTATCCAAATCGGCCCAATCACCAATTAATTTGGATAATCGGTTTTCTACTGTATATGTGCTGTTGCATAACAAAACAAGAAATGAAAATGAAGTTTTACTTACTTGCCTCCCTTAACTCGGAAGAAGAAGGAAGTAATTTTCACATCCTTGCCCTCTCCAGTTGTATAGAACTCTTTCAGTGCAGATTTAATACTGTCAATTTCTGACTGCAATCATTGGATAAAAGTAAAATATGGTTATGTTTGGTTAGACATCATTTCTCAGAGTGACAATGATAAATACATTATTTTGTTATGGCAGACTCATCAAATAATTGATAAAATGTATTTCTCAAGGTACGCATCCTTTCTCAGACCAATCTCATGACGCAGACATCATTTCTCAGAGTGACAATGATAAATACATTATTTTGTTATGGCAGACTCATCAAATAATTGATAAAATGTATTTCTCAAGGTACGCATCCTTTCTCAGACCAATCTCATGATGCAGACATCATTTCTCAGATGAATCTCATGACGCAGACATCATTTCTCAGACCAATCTCATGATGACGCAGACATAATTTTTCAGGTGACAATCCCAGAATACAGTGCTTGTTTTGATTCGGGAAGGTGATATGAGGTGTTGCAGCCATATGAAACGGTCTTCGACAGGAGTTGTGACTCTAGGTCTGCCACTGAGCCAGTTTGTTGAAGTCACCACGAAAGGTGACTAATGGTGCTTCTAACCACATTAAATTGTCTGGCCACCACAATTTGTGATTGTCCAGTCAGTCATCATCCAATGATGATGATATCGCTGTTCTGTAGTGAAATGAGCCATACTTGCACATTGAATTTTCAAGTGAATATATTCGAGAACCGTCAATCTTGTATACGCATGCGTTTTGTGTTCAATAAGTTTCACAGGATTCGCATGAATGTGTCACAAGATATTACCAAAAATGTTGTTTTGACCTTGACCTATTCATAATCTCATGAATCATGAGGTGAGTACAATTCAGGTAACCAGGAGAAGCTAATGACCAGGTGGACACAGTCAATAGGTTGGTTGATGTCCAATCAGCGAATATCTTTTATAAAAGTAACTCCAAAAACATTGCGTTTCTTTTTTTGAACAGAATATATTTTTATGTGTGTGTGTTAATGTCCTGAAGATCATCTTAGATCGAAACGTCAATCATTTTTGTCCTTTACATATCGCTACTTTTTATTCTCAAATTTTCTAATATCTTTTATCTCTAGCAGCAGTAGGCTTATGTACAACATATTTACTTATTGCTGATGGTTTACTTAAACATTTTGAGCATCTGTGGATATGTCAATAGCAATGCAAACAGCAGCAGAATGGTCATGTAAGTTTTACATGGCTAGGTTTGAGGTTAGTGACCAGCGTGCAGTACAGACAACATGTTCAACGTACTGCTGACCTACTAGTAATATGGCTACTGATGTCCACCATTCAGTTGAAGTGGTAATAACACTGAATGTATTAGTTACCACCTCTGAAGTAGGATGTGTCAGGTCATCAGTGCAAATACAATGCGATGCAATACATTTATGTTCTCTGGACTACAGCCTGCTGGAAATCTAGAGGAACCATCATGCTGCAAGAGAGATCTCTGGACTACAGCCTGCTGGAAATCTAGAGGAACCATCATGCTGCAAGAGGGTTGCAGTTTAGAGTGAGAATGAATGTGAAAGATAAAAACTTTAACCTGCTCCAACTTTCGAGGCACAAAATCAATCACTGCCATCACATCCCCTGTCAGCAGTGTTCTTACAGTAAACGTCTGCCAGTGACCAGTTCCTGTTTCCTGACGATATGGCAGCCATTTTGACTTGCAGACAAATTCTCTGAAACTCTAGAATAAATATGAAATGAAACAAAATGAAAGTAAGTCATAGTAGAACATAGAATCATCATCAATGACATGGAAAGTTGGCTGTAAAGGACTATTTGATTATTAGATAACTCCAATATAACATCCCTACCTATACAAGATCTGGTATCCCTAACATTGACTCTATCCTCATGCAGACACAGATTCGTTGGGCCAAAGATACTTCTCTATGGTGAGTTGCAGAAAGGTATAAATTCTCAAAGTGGCCAAAAGAAGCAATACAATGACTTGTTAAAGACCTCACTAAAAGTCTTTGAAATAGACACAAGATATATGGGAAGAAATTGCACAAAATAGAGCAAATACAGTAGCTCAACAGCGGAGAGAAAGTCAACCATCTACAGTGGTCACCTGAACTATCCAAGGATGTTTGTAGACAGAATAGGACTTATTAGCCACCTACAATCTCATAGTCAAGTAAATAACTCTGAATTTCAAAAGTGGATGTAACAAATGGTCATCATCACTTGTGATGGATGAACAACAAACAAACAAATCTATACATATTACATCACTGACCCACTATACATATTACATCACTGACCCACTATACATATTAAATCACTGACCCACTATACATATTACATCACTGACCCACTATACATATTACATCACTGACCCACTATACATATTACATCACTGACCCACTATACATATTACATCACTGACCCACTATACATATTACATCACTGACCCACTATACATATTACATCACTGACCCACTATACATATTACATCACTGACCCACTATACATATTACATCACTGACCCACTATACATATTACATCACTGACCCACTATACATATTACATCACTGACCCACTATACATATTACATCACTGACCCACTATACATATTACATCACTGACCCACTATACATATTACATCACTGACCCACTATACATATTACATCACTGACCCACTATACATATTACATCACTGACCCACTATACATATTAAATCACTGACCCACTATACATATTACATCACTGACCCACTATACATATTAAATCACTGAGACCCACTATACATATTACATCACTGACCCACTATACATATTACATCACTGACCCACTATACATATTACATCACTGACCCACTATACATATTACATCACTGACCCACTATACATATTACATCACTGACCCACTATACATATTACATCACTGACCCACTATACATATTACATCACTGACCCACTATACATATTACATCACTGACCCACTATACATATTACATCACTGACCCACTATACATATTACATCACTGACCCACTATACATATTACATCACTGACCCACTATACATATTACATCACTGACCCACTATACATATTACATCACTGACCCACTATACATATTACATCACTGACCCACTATACATATTACATCACTGACCCACTATTAGTGTTGTTGCTAACATAAGAATATAACAAACACCACATCATGTGTACTATAAATAGTAAGTAAAGTAACCCATAGCATTTATTAATGCCGTAGGGGTGTGAGATGTTAGCGATCTCACATTTCACAGACACTGCAGATGAGGGAGGTAGCCATCTCCTCTCCCTCGCAGTCTTTACTTCCCGGATTAATCCGGTACCCATTTAAGGCTGGATTGACCTGGGAGCCGTTGCGATCTGAAAACATTTCCGTCTCAGCTGGGGAATGAACCCAGGACCACTCATATGCGAAGCCACTGCGCTAACGCGGCTCCCAACTATAAATAGACAGACCATCAAATGCTAACTTCCACATATAAATATACCACATGTATGTTTTTAAATATATCACAAAAAACTATATTTACCTTCACTACTGGAATAGCTGCAGGCATGGCTATTCCAAGATTTGTGCATTCTCCAACTGATGTGGTACCATCCCTATACAGGCCATATCGGAATCCAACTATTACTAATCAAAATGAAATAGAGAGAATAGTCAGTATAGTTCTGTATCTCCCTATAAGGATATTTTCTCACATGACACACAGAAATCAACTTTTCTCACATGTGACACACAGAAATCAACTTTTCTCACCTGCGACACCCCAAATTCTTCCTTGAATTCCACCTCACACTAAAAGTAAGATTCTATTTATGTTTCTACAGTGCCAATTACATTGCATAGTTCATAAACCAGAACTCTCCAGTTGGAGAGATGTGATGTTAATGTGTGTATTCTTGCACGATGTTGAGACCTATACTCATACACTATCTGATGGTTGTACTGCGAACGATTTCTCTTAACAACGCTCTTACTTTTGCCATCGGGAATCCATTTTAATGCTTGTAGTGACAGTCTGTTTTCATTCATACTAAGTACATGCCTGATATAAGTCAATCGTTTTCTTCTTATTGTTGTAGAAACATATTGCTGTTTGGTGTCTTCTCTTATTGTTGTGGAAACATATTACTGTTTGGTGTCTTCTCTTATTGTTGTAGAAACATATTGTTGTTTGGTATCTTCTCTTATTGTTGTAGAAACATATTGCTGTTTGGTGTCTTCTCTTGCTTGCATATTTGACTTGAATTCTTCTTAACTAATATTGATGAGTTTTCTCTGAGACATTTTTCTTCAAATAAATGTCACTTTTTCTCCAGTGTTTTTGTTATTTTTCCAACTTATATTTTTATATATAAAAATTGAATAAACAAATTCTTCATACTTTATTTGATAAATAGACAAATATCATCATCATTAAGTGCCATCTACGCAACAGAGGTTGGCTGAAACAGACCTCCAACATCCTCTGACTCTTGTTTTGGTGGTGCACTCTGTCAGACTGTAACCTGTCCATCTTGTGATGTTACTCTCCCACCTGTATATCTGCCTACCTCTTGCTCACTTCCCATTGACTTTACCCTCAAGTAAGGTCTTCAATAAGGTGTCATGTCTTTTAATGTGTCCAAAATACTTTATTTGTTTTCATTCATAGTTCTTTTTTCACATGAAGAACCTCTAGGTTTTTTCTTCTTTTTGCATGGCATCCATGGACTTCTTATTTTTCTATATATTTGCATCTCAAAGGCATCAACTTTGTCTTCTAATTGTTTATTCTGTTCATTGTCCATGTTTCTGAGCTATACATTAATATACAATAAATGAATAATTTTATAATTTTTTACTTTGTAATTTGTTCAGATGTTACTATTTTCCTCATGTCATTGAAGGTAATTTTAGCCATTCCTATTCTCCTTTTAACTTCTGTTTCCCATTTGCCATCATTTATGACTATGTATTCAAGATATTGATTTTCTACTTGTAGTTTCTCTCCATGTACATTTATGCTAGCACCTGGTCATCTGCGATTTTGCAGATTATCATGTTTTTTGGATGTTTATAACTAGTCCATATTCTTCACTTGATCTATCGTTATACACACAGAACATAGACACAGAACATAGACACAGAACATAGAGAGAACTATACCCGTATATTTACTTGTATGCAGGTCTTATATAATCAAACACATGGTTGTTCAATATAGTTGTATGGTATGATGGGGCTTATACTACCAGTAGTTGTATGGTATGATGGGGCTTGTACTACCAGTAGTTGTATGGTTCTGTGGCGAAGTGGTACAGAGCGCGTCTGTGACGGCAAAGGTACCGAGTTCGATCCTCACCACAGGCAATTGTGCATCCGGACCGTTCAGAAAGCAATGGCAACCTACTGAACATATTTATATTGCCTAGAAAATCACCACAGCCAAAAAATGCTTGGTTGATAGCTACGTCCTGGATAGGATATGCTACCAATTAAGTTGTATGGTATGATGGGGCTTGTACTACCAGTATCTGTATGGTATGATGGGGCTTATACTACCAGTGACTGTATGGTATGATGGGGCTTGTACTACCAGTGACTGTATGGTATGATGGGGCTTATACTACCAGTAGTTGTATGGTATGACACAAGTAGCTGAAAACCTAAACCTGGCCAGGCCAACCTACATCCAAGACAAATATCTACCGAGCTATTGAAGTCAAGTTAAAAGAGGACACAAGATTTCCCCATCTGTGACAAGAGACTACAGAACAGCTGGCATTGCGCTGAGCCAGAAAAATCCCAGCTTTCACTGTGGTACATAGTTACAGTAGATGCAGTGTGAAGGGAGAGTTATATGGTGGAGTATTGCAAAAACACCAAAACACATGATGATGAGACACAGTAATAGAGAATGCAGCACAGAATCAGAATACATGAAAACATTCTATAAATATTGTGCACCTATGTCTAGCAGATATTGTGTGCCTACCTCCACTAGCCCAAATCTTCTCATCTACAGACTATCCCTGGAGAACTAAATGTCCAACACAAACAGAAGATCGAAGCCTCATAGCTTATTTATTTAAAATGAAAAAGCCACAACAATCAATCCAGAACTGAAATCAATTAGAAACCTCCTAGAAACAGTACAGCAAAACCTATTTCAATGTACATTAATCAGGAACAGAGGGCAATTATCAAAGATATAAGGAAAGTCGAGCACACAAAAGACAACTATCGCTATCTTGACAAAGTTCTCCTCTCCTGCATCAGGACATGGCACAACAGAGTAAACATCCACTTAAATAGACTAAGACTGGTTCCATCACCACTGTGTCAATGTGGGGAGGCAGAACAGACTGTGCAACATATACTGCAATACACTAAACCAGTTAAACTCTAGGGCTCTGAATTAAAAATTAAGAAACATCCCCTTGGGCCTGAATTATTTTTTGGAAAATTTGCATTATTGATGGTGGGTGTTTTGAAAATGTGATAACTTTTTTTGTTTTAAAATATATCAAAATAATTTCTGCATATCTAAATAAAGGAGTGAATAGTGAATATAGTCATGTTTTTATTGTTGTTGTATGTAAGATATGACAGTTGTGAGCACAAGTTGTGAAGTTGAAAATACGGGGGAAAAATTGCAAAACGCCATTTTCAAATCGCACATATAACTTCTTGACGACCCTAATACTTGAGCAATGCGTGGAATCATTGATAAAATCCTCATAAATACCTATACTTGTTGTATATATATTGTTTTATATCAAAACTAATATAATATGAACTAAAAAAAAACTAATGAAACGTGAAGAAATCGCATATAACGTCCGTCCGGTCAACACTAGGTCTAGACCGACACGCAGCGTAATTATTGTTTATGCACACACGTGGCACCCCTGATACATATTATTTTTGTGTTTTTGAATGACTACACACACATTCTTATCAAATAACAACATATTAAACAGAAAAAACAACAATTAAAACATGTAGTCACGATCACTTAGCCATGCCACACGGTACTCAATTTGATAGTAAAATATGGCTACACAATGGCCAACTTCGCTCTAGAAATTCGTTGACAAAACCAGCCGGCTTTCTCCGTTCTTGTAATCGTAATGAGTAACGGAATTTGACCTTTAAACTGTGACGTATTCCTAGCTTCGTTTGGCAGGTTTTATATGTCACGGGATCATTACTTTGTGAAGTTCCGTACTCTGGAATCGGGCGATGTCGTATGTAGCGGGATTGTGACCGCAGGCACAATGTAGCCTGTGCTCATAGGCGCAATATTGTGACCGCAGAATCGTAAAGGTTAACGGAGGAACTCTGGTCCACAGATATCCACAGAAGGCTGTATGGGAGCACTGAGAAGCTTTCAAATACAGCAGCATTTATCAAGAAAACCGGACTTGCTGTTAAACTGGGAAAGAGAATATACATCAAACTATACAAGAACTGCTCCCACAATGTCCATCTATACAAGAACTGCTCTCACAATGTCCATCTATACAAGAACTGCTCCCACAATGTCCATCTATACAAGAACTGCTCTCACAATGTCCATCTATACAAGAACTGCTCTCACAATGTCCATCTATACAAGAACTGCTCCCACAATGTCCATCTATACAAGAACTGCTCTCACAATGTCCATCTATACAAGAACTGCTCTCACAATGTCCATCTATACAAGAACTGCTCTCACAATGTCCATCTATACAAGAACTGCTCCCACAATGTCCATCTATACAAGAACTGCTCTCACAATGTCCATCTATACAAGAACTGCTCTCACAATGTCCATCTATACAAGAACTGCTCTCACAATGTCCATCTATACAAGAACTGCTCCCACAATGTCCATCTATACAAGAACTGCTCCCACAATGTCCATCTATACAAGAACTGCTCCCACAATGTCCATCTATACAAGAACTGCTCCCACAATGTCCATCTATACAAGAACTGCTCTCACAATGTCCATCTATACAAGAACTGCTCCCACAATGTCCATCTATACAAGAACTGCTCTCACAATGTCCATCTATACAAGCTGCTCCCTCAATGTCCATCTATACAAGAACTGCTCTCACAATGTCCATCTATACAAGAACTGCTCTCACAATGTCCATCTATACAAGAACTGCTCCCACAATGTCCATCTATACAAGAACTGCTCTCACAATGTCCATCTATACAAGAACTGCTCTCACAATGTCCATCTATACAAGCTGCTCCCTCAATGTCCATCTATACAAGAACTGCTCTCACAATGTCCATCTATACAAGCTGCTCCCTCAATGTCCATCTATACAAGAACTGCTCTCACAATGTCCATCTATACAAGCTGCTCCCTCAATGTCCATCTATACAAAATACTTTGCATAGAAATCTATCAACTCAAAAGACATACAGATTTTGGCTGCCCAAGAAGGAGAGAGCACCATGGATACAAAACATAAACAGTTTGACAAAATGTTTAACACTAAACAAGTGTCACACTGTTCTTACCTTCTCCATCCAGTCCATACCCTATAGAGAATTCGTTCTTATTTCTGTATTCTGAAGTAACAGGCTGAAATAAAATATCAAGATCAGATCGGTTTGAACGTAATCAACAATACAACCATCACAATCAATAATACAATCATCAAAATATATATCATTAAAATTTCAAAAAGAAGAACTGCAACAAAAACAAGAAAAAGTACTTGAAACTAGAAACAAAACTAGAACATGAAGAACAAAAGCAAGAGTTGGAAGAACAATAAGAACTAAAACAAGGCTAACAAAAACAGACCTCCAACAACTATAACAAACAGAACAATTAGAACAAGAAGTAAAGCTAAAAAAAACATGGAAAACTAGAACAAATATAGCTTGCATAAAAAGAGCTATAACAAGAAAAACTAGAACAAAGAGAATAATAACTAGAACAAGAAGAAATAGCCAAAGTCAGATATGTCAAGTGATTGAGCAAAAATGAAACAGCAACACAACATATATATATAAACACCGTTTTTCTGGACGAAATTCTGCTAGAAATATTACAGGACAATTATCCTGCTACAAGAGAGTTCAAATATTAGAGGACAATTGTCCTGCTACAAGAGACTTCCATCTGTAGAATGAATATTATAACAAAAAAATCTAAAACAAGAAGATTATCAAGTCAAGAACCAGCTGTAGAAACTTACTGATGGTATGATGGGCAACAATTCACAAGCCAGTCCATCTTTTTTGGATCTGAAAAAAAAAGGTGAGGTGAGTTACTTCAATATTTGGAGTAAATATTACAGCATAATTTTTACTTGAAAATATTTTATGGCCCATGAATGTTATACATTTACAAATGGCTGGTGACCCAAAAAATGTTCTTGCTGCTGGCCTAGAGACATGTTCAAATTGTCTGATCTTGCAATTTTACTATCTTTTGTTCACATTAGGTTAGTCAGTCCAGAGAGAGGTTGTTGTTAGTTGAAGCTAGCAGAGTATATCTTAACATATCTATTAATACAGGAATGTTTTACTCAGATAATAAATCCATCCTGTAGTATGGTTGAAAATCACGGAGAACAAAAGATACATCAAGAAAAATTTATTTTCATTTGTGCATGTCTGGTTAAAAGATTTGAAATGATATGATAGGATCCCCAATGAGGAATGCATGGATAGAACTAGACAAACACCAGTAGAGAAAGAATAATTAAGAAATGGTGATGAGGATGGAAAGTACATTAGAAAAACTAGCAGAAAATGTAGCAAAACAGTTCTGGAATATACCGTGAAGAAAATCTAGAAATACTGGAGCAGAATGACAGGTATAAAAAAAAACAAATTAGGATATGGGTTGGAAGGTTGAGAGAAAACTAGGATATGGGTTGGAAGGTTGAGAGAAAACTAGGATATGGGTTGGAAGGTTGAGAGAAAACTAGGATATGGGTTGGAAGGTAAAGAGAAAACTAGGATATGGATTAGAAGGTTGACAAGGTATAGAAGATTGACTCCTTGAACTCAAGTCACCCAATATGTATTCCGTAACTCTCAATTGAGTGGCACAAGAGTACCACTGACAGTAGTTCCATGAAATAATCTAAAAAGAATCTGTGAAAAGACATCGTGAACGGGATACACACCCATGAAGTGTTGAGCACAAAATTAACAGAAAGAGATCCGCAACAGATAAGGGAAGAAATAGAAACGTTAATATGACAGGAGCAGATGGAAGGTTGTCGATGACCAATGTTCTATGGGAAGGTTGATAGGTGAATGCTGGTAATCTATGAGCCCAAGTTACCTACTGTTCTATAAACAAGTGCTTGACAAAACTGTGTCTTGTCACCCGCTTCAAGACATCCTTTACTTTTTCAGTTTTTATCTGAAATAGAAAGATACAAATTTAACAGTTTAAATTTAACAAAAATTTAAAAAAACTAAAATATATGATAATAATTGATTAATTGCTGAAGTCAGATGGTACATGTCATTGGTGTAAATATAATGGTGACACAAGTTATTTCAATTCTGTGAACTACATCCTGTAGGACAAATGTACTACTAGAAAATCAAGTGGGAGTTTGTGAATGGTAGAAATGTGAGGGACTAGAGGATATGGGAGAAAGTGCTCCCTTTCCGGAAAGATCAGAAGAATGCGTAATCAGCAACTGACTGGGATACTGAGCGTATACACTTTTAGATGGCTGACGGAACAGAAGCAGAGCATATATGGGAATGCTCCCAGTACTGTGACGTTTGTTCCTAATCAAGAATCAAGTCTATATAAACTGATACCTACCTGGAGTTGCTGACTGTAGTCTGTATCCCACAGTGGGCTTACATTTGACCTGAGCCTACAAAAAATAAATATGCAACTCAATGTAATACAAGTAAACTTATGAACAACTCAATGTAATACAAGTAAACTTATGAACAACTCAATGTAATACAAGTAAACTTATGAACAACTCAATGTAATACAAGTAAACTTATGAACAACAACTCAATGTAATACAAGTAAACTTATGAACAACTCAATGTAATACAAGTAAACTTATGAACAACTCAATGTAATACAAGTAAACTTATGAACAACTCAATGTAATACAAGTAAACTTATGAACAACAACTCAATGTAATACAAGTAAACTTATGAACAACTCAATGTAATACAAGTAAACTTATGAACAACTCAATGTAATACAAGTAAACTTATGAACAACTCAATGTAATACAAGTAAACTTATGAACAACAACTCAATGTAATACAAGTAAACTTATGAACAACTCAATGTAACACAAGTAAACTTATGAACAACTTGTGTCAACTCACATTGATGTGATATTTATTAACACAAGAAATTGTTTGAAAACTTTACTTCTATTATAACAACTGTGTACTAATAATGATTTATATATTTATATATATATACATTGTGCAGTAAGTACATTTTATATATACATATATAGTCCATGAGGCTGCAGACAGCATGCTTGTAGATCTGACTAATGACTGACCTGACAAACCCATTAGCTACATTATACTTCTAGTAGATATAAAATTATCCACATACTTCTCATGTGTTCTCTCTCTTATATCCAACACAAACGTCATGTGATTTCCGCCAGGGAGCATGGAGTACATTGTGCTATTAGTTTCAAAATGGAGTTGTTGCCTTTTTCACTTTCTGGATCAGCATATCCAACTGCAGCATATTTCTCATACTAAAATTGGTTCCTGATGGCTAAAGAGCCAAAAAATGCTCTTTGCATAACAACAATCAAAGAGGGTATGACAATGGATATCAACAATATGCAAGAATTACACACAGCAACATCACAATGATCAAGCTGGAGAGAGCACTGGTGTCTGCCCCATACATCGTATTCAGGTTGAAGGAACATAGACAGATGATATATGACCTTATACTGAGACTTTTATTCCAGTAAAACATCTCTCCAACAGTCATCAATACAATTTGTTTCATGTCTCGTCTGTGTGTTGCCGGGGCCCGAAAGGGGAGCAAAGAATAGCAACACTGTTTACCTTCTACGCATGTCGTAAAAGGCGACTACGGAGGTTATGGGATGGAGTTGGTTTTCCCATCCCATATAGGGTCAGTGACCCAAAGCCATGCTGAAGTTGGATGTGTCAGGCCGAAAGGTGCAGATATCACAGCAATGCTGTAAACCATGACACAACGCATTCTGTTCTCTGGACTACATCCTGCTAATCTGCAGGAGTTTGAGAACAAACGAAGAAGAAGAAGTGTCATGTCTTGTTGGCTCCACTCATGAATTAAATGTATGTCTTGTTGTCTCCACTCATGAATTAAATGTATCTCTTGTTGTCTCCACTCATGAATTAAATGTATGTCTTGCTGTCTCCACTCATGAATTAAATGTATGTCTAATTGTCTCCACTCATGAATTAAATGTATGCCTTCTTGTCTCCACTCATGAATTAAATGTATGTCTAATTGTCTCCACTCATGAATTAAATGTATGTCTTGTTGTCTCCACTCATGAATTAAATGTATGTCTTGCTGTCTCTACTCATGAATTAAATGTATGTCTTGTCTCCACTCATGAATTAAATGTATGTCTTATTGTCTCTACTCATGAATTAAATGCATATTTCAATTTCTTATTTGTGTCCTCTATCAAATAATTCCCATGGATGAGGGAGAGATGAAGAGGCAGATGATAAGACATTGCACCTTTGTCCATGTTGTGTTTTTGTGGCAGACTCCTAGGTGGCGAGGAATGTCACCGTACAACAACTCCAGATGAGTCAACATCTGAAACAGGAATGATATTGGCCCAGAAGTGTATGCTATGCTCCTAGAAGGACATGATGATCCTAGGATACTGCTGCTCCTGGAAGAACATGATGATCAACACCCACAGCAGTATGTGAGATAGATGCAAATATAGAGCCGCTGGATATCACATGTAAGATAGCACTGACGGAAGTGGTAGAAAAGTACAAAAGACAAAAGAATGACCATCCAAATAACATACTTAGACACTTGGAAACATACAAACAGACTAAAACAATTGTCTCTACTGGATATATCTGGAGAGGAAGATTAGAAGTTTAACGCCATCTACCGCAAGTGAGAGCTGGGATACTGCTGCCCTAGAAGGATATGATGCCATCTACCGCAAGTGAGAGCTGGGATACTGCCCTAGAAGGATATGATGGTCCTGCAAGTGAGAGCTGGGATACTGCTGCCCTAGAAGGATATGATGCCATCTACCGCAAGTGAGAGCTGGGATACTGCCATAGAAGGATATGATGGTCCTGCAAGTGAGAGCTGGGATACTGCTGCCCTAGAAGGATATGATGCCATCTACCGCAAGTGAGAGCTGGGATACTGCTGCCCTAGAAGGATATGATGCCATCTACCGCAAGTGAGAGCTGGGATACTGCTGCCCTAGAAGGATATGATGCCATCTACCGCAAGTGAGAGCTGGGATACTGCTGCCCTAGAAGGATATGATGGTCCTGCAAGTGAGAGCTGGGATACTGCTGCCCTAGAAGGATATGATGGTCCTGCAAGTGAGAGCTGGGATACTGCTGCCCTAGAAGGATATGATGGTCCTGCAAGTGAGAGCTGGGATACTGCTGCCCTAGAAGGATATGATGGTCCTGCAAGTGAGAGCTGGGATACTGCCGCCCTAGAAGGATATGATGGTCCTGCAAGTGAGAGCTGGGATACTGCCGCCCTAGAAGGATATGATGGTCCTGCAAGTGAGAGCTGGGATACTGCTGCCCTAGAAGGATATGATGATCCTACTGCTCCTGGAATGTCTCACGAACAAAAAGTATCCATAAATCAGCTAACACAACCACGGCTTGGAGAAAATGAAACTTATTGTAAGAAAGGTTTGATAATAGTGAAACAGTAAACCTGACTTACAAATACCTACCATTGCACATACAAAAAAGATGATTATAACAATGATGATAATCAAACGATGATGTGATGAAAACAGTTGACGTCAATCATAATCATCCATAATGTGGATGTTTCAATCAAAGATCTTCGTCTGATCAAACATTAAACAAGAAAACTAATACAAAAAATATATATTAATTTATAAATATATTTTAAAAATTGTATAGCGTTGGATCATCTTGGATCGTTTGGTAATTATATGTCTCAGTCGGTTACATACTATCAGGAGCTACATGCTCGCAGTTAAGGGGATTACATTATCATTGATCATGTCACACAAGGGATTACATTATCAACCATATTGCACTCTACAGCTAAATTGAGTCAAATTGTCATCAGAGACTTGCAAATCTATCTAAGTTATACCTACAGCCGTGTGTTAATTTAGCTGTGGTTAGTTTTCAGGTTGGTCTAGTGTACAGTGTAGTTGGTGTCACAGTGGAGGAGGAAATCATTTCTCTTGTATGGTTGGCCTACTAGTAATATGTCTACAGGCATCCATAGTTCGGCGGAAGTGGTAAAACACTGAAAGTATTAGTTACCACTCTGTGTTGGGCCATTGGCGCAAATAAAATGCAGACTCGGTGCATTTCCATTCTCTGGACTATATTCTGCTGGAAATCTAGTAAGACCATTGACCTTCTACAATAGAGATCCAGTAGGATCTTGCATAAACTCCTGCATAAAAAGTTGATACATAATCCAGAGAATGGGAAGCATTGTCTTGTATTACAGCTTAGCTGTGAGGTCTGCATTTTAAGGCAGGCACATTTGATTGATCATGTCTCTTGGTCACTTCAACCCTCTAATCAGATGGAACAGCCAGCCCCCAGATCCTGACAAAATGCGGATGATGTACTCTAGCTATTTCAGCAAATAAATCAATGACTAATATGTTGAAAAATTAAAGAGCAAACTGTACCGAGCTTCTGCCTCTGCAGGAGTCAACTTCTGCTTCTCTTCTGTGTGTACAGGATCTGTGTTGACCTTGACAGCAGATCCCAGAAGATCAGAATCTGAGTTGTTGTTTTTTTTCAAGAAAAAACATTTTTTTACATGAAAGTCTTAAACAATAAGATGTATTATATTCTATTTACCTAGACACTTACACTTCTTGAAGTTTTTTTTATGCATTTGTTCTCAAACTCCTGCTGATTCACAGGATGTTGTCTGGAGAATGTTTTGTGTTATGGTTTATAGCTTGGCTGTGATATTTGCAGCCTTCAGCCTAACATACAAGACATCAGCATGGCTTTAGATCACCAACATAGACTGCTAACTTCACCCCAAATCTCCTTAGTTGCCATTAAATACATGACAGCTTTGTTATTCTTTATTATAATGATAACAATAATAATAATAAAAATAATAAGACCCATAACCCATCAGGATGGTAAGGGTGTCACAGTAGATACATCAGCACAAAATAGCAGTGGATACATCAGCACAAAAAAGCTCTCCAAACAACTCTATCCTCAGACATTCGGAGGATTATAGAAAAATCATGGCCACATTTATGTTATCAATCCAGGATTTTCTGTCCACTTCTCCTTCCACCCTCAACTGTTTTTTGCAAAATAATTTTAGAAAGTGAGTCATGTATTGTTACATGTCTAAACCAAACAAACATACTCTATTACACCACTGCCGTTGTTGTCGATCTCCAAAAGTTGCTGAGTAGTTCTACTCTTGTCAGCACAATGTCATTCTTTAAAAATGTGCAGGTCTTCTGAAGTTGATTTAGTGATCCATACAGTAAGTTAATGACTGTTAAGGGTGTCTGTAAAAGTTTTCTCCTGGCAGTTGAAAGGTAAGGGCAGTCAATAAGGAGTTGTTCCACTATTTCATTAGGATGAGAGCAGTGTCTACAAATGGGTAGTTGCTGGAGTCTGATACAATTTAAATGGCTATTGATTATTACATGTCCTGTTTGAAATTGAAAGAAAGGGATCGATTTCCCCTGTATTTATGTTGTCATTGTCCTTTAGCCATGTCATTGCATTAAATACATTTCAACCAGTCAGCCCATTTATTCAGCCCGATTTCCCTGGTGTTGTTTCTGTGAGACTATTCCCATTCTACAAGTTCTTAGCGTTTGTTGTTTTTAGGCACCTTTTTTTGCATGTCTGTCTGCTGTGTCATTTCCAGCTGGATCGCTATGTTCAGGAATACATTGCATGGGTCACACTAATTGGATATACAGAGATAAGAAAAGTGCTCTGCTCTTGCTATGTGGAGAATATCTTGACTTTCATGTGAGGATATGTTTAAGTGCTAAAACTGTTTAATAACTCAATGGCTGTCTTGATGGTCTCACCTCAGCTTCTGCTTAATAAACAAGAGTCACAGAGCTCACAGGCAGGTCCATCAGGTTATCATATATGAATGCTATATCCTGCAAAACAGGTGGCTTTGAAAGCTAATCCATCAGTGTAGACCTTGACTGCTGATGATAGGTAGCTGTTTATGGTTTCTAGGGCACATGTCCTCAGGATTATTTGCAGTGTTCCCTTATGTAGTAATTTTGTTTAGAAAGTTGGTTGGTGCAAGTTCTTCCAAGGAGGTTGGTTTTTTTTTTAGCTCTTTCACTTGCGGTAGATGGCGTTTGTCATCTTCCTCTCAAGATATATCCTGTAGAGACAATTGTTTTAGTCTTTTTGTATGTTTCCAAGTGTCAATAAGTATTTTATTTGGATGGTCATTTTTTGTCTCTTGTACTTTTCTACCACTTCCGTCAGTGCTATTTCCCATGTGATATCCAGCGACTCTACATTTGCATCTATCTCACATACTTTTATGTAAGCAGTTTTCTTTCTACTGATTTTTAGTTTCCAAGTTCCCAATATACTAGGATTGTGAGGTTCACCACAGCTAAAAGTGGTTCTTGATAGCCTGAAAGTCTTGTTTATTTACTGCATTGGCTTTATTTCTTATTCTCCTTTCCACTCATTGGCAACATTGGGTGGCATTTTCAAAAAATAATGCTGCAGAAATTAGGGACATTACTATGACTTTCTTATATAAATCAGTGGTAATAGTTGCAGTTCTGTTTCACAGGGAGCACAAAGCATTATATGAATCCAGTTGTTCATTCAACAATAATTACTCTTGATATTTTTCCTATGTATGTTAAGACACCATCAGCATTCTCTGAAATGGCCTAAGCACCTTAAGCTCACCTGGAGTATTATTACGTCATTTCTACTGTGACCAATACAGGTTAACAAACATTGATACAAGCATTGGTATATATTTTATAACTTTACAGAAGACGTACCTTTTTCTTGATATCTCTTTTTCAAATATGGATCTGCCACAGGTGCTGCAATCTGAAATATGTAACCTTGGTTATAATGTACGTAGATATAAACAAATTATAATAGCAGAAATAACTCCCAAAAAAATCTGAGAGTAGGCACATAGACAAATAGTTTGACATACACAACAGCAAAAGTGTAAATAAAACATTAAAACAGAACTTATATAGATCATACTAGACAAGAAAGAGATGGCAGTATGATCAAAAATTATGCAAATGCAATTGTTTCGGAAGAAAAACAAAGGAAAAATGTCAAATCTCACTATGTCATAATTAACTAATTTTTTCATTGGTAACATATCCTAATGACTGAATTACATGCTGTACCTCATAAAGAAGGTCTTACCAGTGCTTTATCAGACCAACCACTTACCAGTGCTCTATCAAATCAACTACTTACCAGTACTCTATCAGATCAACCACTTACCAGTGCTCTACCAGACAAACCACTTACCAGTGCTCTATCAGACCAACCACTTACCAGTGCTCTATCAGAGCAACTACTACCAAATCCTAGTAGAGAACATGCATATATCATGCAGATTTCTTTTTGTGGAAGCTCAGAAACACTTTATACAATTTTCTTACCTCCAACTGAATTAGGTTACTTTTTATCACATTGTGCACTGCTGAGAGTTGGTGAGTTCTGGGTGTGAAATAAAGCTCTGGGGAAACCACCATACAAGGATAAAAGAGTTCTAGAGCTAGCAATTTTCAGTGGATTGAGCGAATAAATTTTAAAAATATGGTGTACCTTAGCTTGTAGTGTCTTCCCTTTCCAGACATGCCCATTGATTTTCTGCACAGCTTCATCTCTATCTGTGCTATTTCTGTAGGGGGAGGAGAATGACAAGTTGTAACAGCAGATATATACTTAATGTAGGGGGAGGAGAATGACAAGTTGTAATAGCAGATATATACTGATTACATACCTGATCAGGTTACAGCAGTAAAGCATTTCTCTGTATTCTTGCCACGCCTTAATTTTTGCAGATTTGATGATTTTCTTGATGTTATTCCTTGCTGTCCTGTATGCTAAGTAATCTTCATGCGTTTTGCTTGTCTATTTTTGTTGTTTATCTTTCGTTACATTCTTTATTTCTTCTGTCCACCAAGATGTTATTTTTGGTTTCGTGTCTTTAGTGTTTATATCAGCATATGTGTCCTGCTGTTTGTATGATCGCATTTATAAACAGTTTCCATTCTTCTTCTATGTGCTGGTTGTTTTCTGGTAGCCTTGTGAAATCTTCATTAACTTCCTGAATGTATTTTTCTCTAAGTTTGGTTCTTTCAATTTCTGTATATCTAGTTGCCCTTGGTGCTTTTCTTGTGCTTGTTATTTTTTTGTTCTGTTTATCTTGACTCATTATTACTGCCTAATTCCAGAAATGGAAGCTCACATTCAACAACCTGTGTGCACACTAATTTCTGTTTTTATCTTGGAAAAACTTGGTTATGACATTTTTGAAATGCTGCAATCAATTTTTTGAAAATTCTGTCTATGTTATTTTTTTTAAATATTAGTGGTATTCCTGTTTCAAAAGTTGATGCATAATTCCTTACCTCCTCAACCGAAGAAGGCACAAGAGATCACATTCAATGTGAAGGCCACATTGATTGTGTTCTTACACATTGCTTGGTTGATTTCATCATGAATACATCCCTAGAGAACACAGTGATAATGCAGAAATCTACACAACAGCCATGCAACACATCCGGGATACAGACTAATACTGCAGTCATTACTACTACTGCAACCATTACTACAACTGCTGCCATTACTACTACTACTGCAACCATTACTACTACTGGTGCCATTACTAATACTGTTCGCCATTACTACTACAGCCATTACTACTACTGTTGCCATTACTACTACTACTAATAATGCTGCCATTGTGCTTCTACTAGTAGGACTCTGCCAATGTATGTATTGGTCCCTCTTTACATATATATTCAAGTTGGGACAGATGAAAGTGTATGCAGAAAAAGAAGACTGGACTCTTACTTGAAACACACGTAGGTAACGTGACGCTTGTCACTCTTAATTTTATGTGGTTTCAGCTGAAGGTGTGACTTAAGTCTCTTCTTTAAATCCTGAAATAAAACATGAGTGTGCTAATTAACAAGATGAATAAAACAATGATTGTGTTAATTAACGTGATAAATAAAACAATGATTGTGTTAATTAACGTGATAAATAAAACAATGATTGTGTTAATTAACGTGATAAATAAAACAATGATTGTGTTAATTAACGTGATAAATAAAACAATGATTGTGTTAATTAACGTGATAAATAAAACAATGATTGTGTTAATTAACGTGATAAATAAAACAATGATTGTGTTAATTAACGTGATGAATAAAACAATGATTGTGCTAATTAACAAGATGAATAAAACAATGATTGTGCTAATTAACAAGATGAATAAAACAATGATTGTGCTAATTAACAAGATGAATAAAACAATGATTGTGCTAATTAACAAGATGAATAAAACAATGATTGTGTTAATTAACAAGATGAATAAAACAATGATTGTGTTAATTAACGTGATAAATAAAACAATGATTGTGCTAATTAACAAGAGAAAATTGAAAGATGTCTGAGCGGTAAATATTTCTGTGTGAAAAGGGTCATATATAGCATTGTACGGGTAATGTTTTTACTATCTAAAACGATCAATCACCCGTTCTTTATCTGTGCAGAATGCTGCAATTTGTGAACAGGTACCTCTAATTACGTGCAAGCCACTCACCCGCGGATGTTAGAGGGAATATTGGTGTTAATAAACGTCTACGCTGTACAGTTTGTAAATGTTTACTCTAAATAAATAAACAAGATTTCTTCAGCGTTCATTCTCAAACTCCTACTGGATCTCTATTATAGCAGGACAATGGCCCTACTAGATTTCCAGCAGGATATAGCCCAGAGAATGGAAATGCGTTGTGTTGTCATTTTATTTGCATCAATGGCCAGATACATCCATCTTCTGCAGAAATAAACAAGATATAGTGAGAATTAAAAGTAACATTGGGAGTTGGGTTATGCATGTGTACGGAAATATTTTGACAACATGAATGTCACAAGAAGTTGACTCATCTCAAAGGATCAGAATTATTATTGCAAGACAGGGTGAGGGCAGACAGATTGTAGAGACAGATGGCATGTTGTAGCATATTCTATATCTTGAGACAAGAAAACAGAAGTTTGCAGCACAGGATTTCATAAAAAGAGATGTGTGGAGGAGAAAGGGTCAGTTGATCTAAGAAATCTGGAATGCAATAGGTCAATCGAATAGAAATAGTTAAATAGAGAAGTCGAACAAAAGTCAGGCTATCGAAGAAATGTGGAACGAAACAGAACAGTCTTATCAGAGGAAACCGACATGACCAGAGTGACTCAAATTATCTTGTGGAATTCATAGTTGTATGTTTGTTGACAAGATCTCTGGTTAGTGTTTGTTGACAAGATCTCTGGTTAGTGTTTGTTGACAAGATCTCTGGTTATTGTTTGTTGACAAGATCTCTGGTTAGTGTTTTTTGACAAGATCTCTGGTTATTGTTTGTTGACAAGATCTCTGGTTAGCGTTTGTTGACAAGATCTCTGGTTAGTGTTTGTTGACAAGATCTCTGGTTAGTGTTTGTTGACAAGATCTCTGGTTAGTGTTTGTTGACAAGATCTCTGGTTAGTGTTTGTTGACAAGATCTCTGGTTATTGTTTTCTGTGCTATGCTGTTATGTCATGTAGAAAGCGGTTCTTGTTTCCAATTAGTGTCTACCACCAAGGGAAATAATTACACACGTACGCACTAATTCCAAACCAGTTCCACAAGGGTTAAATATATTTAGGGCTAGGATTATTTATGTAAAACATGACTAGCCATAACCCTAAAAAATGAATATTTAAATGAATCATTGATTATTTAGATTAATTAACCATAAAATACTAAGTGCTGTAATAATTATAGTTCTGTTAGATAAACATGACAGCAAGAACTAACTAAAAATGACACTGATAGTTCTGTTAGATAAACATGACAGTAAGAACTAAATAAAAATGACACTGGTAGTTCTGTTTGATGAACATGACACAACACTAACTAAAAATGACACTGAAAGTTCTATTTGATAAACATGACACTAATAACTAACTAAAAATGACACTGAAAAACTTACATTAAATCCAAATTTGGGCAAATTATGTATCTGAATTTTGTAGATTTCTGATGTGAATTCATCAGATTTTGTGTAACTCAGTGGGTCCAGAAGTGAAGGTTCTGAATTCATTTTGGCACACAGTTCTAACGTGTCTCTGGCAACCTCAGACTCTATATGCTGATACTGACCCCCATTTTCCGAAATGGAATCATGAGTATATTCCTGACCTTTAGTATCTGTCTTCTGAACAGAATCTGGAGGTACAATTTCTGCACCTTCAGGAGGGACATCTTCTCTTGATTCTCTGCTGTTGTCTGGTTCACTGAGAGCGTTATTTTCCTCAGCTTCTAAAGAACTCTCATCTTTCTTTTCATCAACATTAGTTTCAATTTTTCGTTTTTTACCATCTTCGTGTACATCATCTTGCGCTGTCTCGTGGCACCGTTTCTCCGCCATGCTTGAGAACAATGTTTCAATATTCTAAAAATAAAATATACATAATTAATGCAAGAGAGAATTATCTAAGATCCAAGTGGCCAGAGAATGAATCTCTGACAAACAGGCACAGGCTACAGCAACATAAATAGAAAATGATATCTCATCTCTTGTCTTGGTGGTGCACTCTGCTAGACTGTAACCTGTTCATCTTGTGATGTTGCTCTCCAACTTGTACCTCTTGCTCGCCTCCCTTTGACTGTACCTTCAAGTAAGGTCTTCAATAAGGTGTCATGTTTTTTAATGTGTCCAACATATTTTATTTGCATGATCTTTATTTCCTTTAATAAATCTTTCATCATATTAAGTGTTGTTAAACCTTTTTGTTTCTTTCTCTTTCCATGATGTTCTCCCTATTCTTCTATATATTCACATCTCAAAGACATCAATTCTGTCTTCTAATTATTTGTTTAGTGTCCATGTTTCTGAGCCATACTTTAATATAGAATAGATGTAGCATTTTATAATTCTCATTTTTAACTTTGTATAGATGTTACTATTTTCCTCATCCCCAGAATTGTGTCCTGTAGCAGACACAAATTTGTTGGGCAGGTCATTTGGTACATATGCCAGACCATCGTCTCCCAAAGATACCTCTCTATGGTGAGCTGGAGTAGGGTACACGATCTCAAGGTGGCCACACATAGAGCGCTACAAGGACTCGTTAAAGATCTCACTGAAAGCATTTGAAATAGACCAAGACACATGGGAAGAACTTGCACAAAATAGACCAAGACACATGGGAAGAACTTGCACAAAATAGACCAAGACACATGGGAAGAACTTGCACAAAATAGACCAAGACACATGGGAAGAACTTGCACAAAATAGACCAAGACACATGGGAAGAACTTGCACAAAATAGACCAAGACACATGGGAAGAACTTGCACAAAATAGACCAAGACACATGGGAAGAACTTGCACAAAATAGACCAAGACACATGGGAAGAACTTGCACAAAATAGACCAAGACACATGGGAAGAACTTGCACAAAATAGACCAAGACACATGGAAAGAACTTGCACAAAATAGACCAAGACACATGGGAAGAACTTGCACAAAATAGACCAAGACACATGGGAAGAACTTGCACAAAATAGATCTACATGGTGCTCCACAGTCAAGAAGAGCACATCATCTTGTGAAAAGAAGAGAAATGCAGTAGCTCAACAGCGGAGAGCAGCTAGAAAGTCACGGATAGACCAAAATCTGCATACAGTGGTCATTCCATGTTTGAACTGTCCAAGGACATTTACACATCGAATAGGGCTCATAAGCCATCTACGAACTAGTATGCATGGTCATAATTCTAACGGAATTTTCAAAAGTGGATGTAATAAATGGTCATCATCACTTGTGATGGACAAACACATACTATTTTCCTCATGTCATTGAAGGTACTTTTAGCCATTCCTATTCTTCTTTTATCTTCTGTTACACATCTGTCATAATTTGTGACTATGTGTTTCACATCTGTCATCATTTGTGATTATGTGTCCAAGATATTGATAATGTTCCACTTTTGTAGTTTCTCTCCATATATTTTAACATTTTGCACCCGTTTTTCTGTGACTTTGCTGATAATCATGGTTTTTACTTTATATATGTGTATATCCAATCCATATTCATTACTTGATTTATTGACTTGATCTATTAGTCTTTGTAGTTCATGTTCACTTTCTGCTAAAAGAACAGCATCATCTGCATATCTCAGGTTGTTTATTATTTTCCCATTGATCTTGAGTCCTGGCATTCCTTCTATATGTTTAAAATATATTCTCTGTGTAGATATTAAATAAACGTGGTGATAAAATGCATCCGCGCCTAACTCTCTTCTTTTTTTCTATGAGTAGCTGTTTTCACACCTTATTGATACAATTTGTTCCCAACATATATTACTAATCAGTCTGATGTCTTTTCTATCTATACCTATTTCTTGAAGACTTGCGATTAATTTTTCATGTTGTACTCTGTCAAAGGCCTTGCTGAAGTCTATGTAGCAAATATAGATACTTGCCAAAGGCCTTGCTGTAGTCTATGTAGCAAATATAGATACTTTTTAGTACTTTTATATATTTATCTATCACTAGTCTGATACTAAGTATAGTTTAGTTGATCAGAGGTCACCAAATTTCTAATCTCCGCTTTGCTGATGTCATCAATCTGAAAGCAGAATTAAAAGAGTTCTCAACAAGACTGGAAATATCTAGCAAAAAAACATTTTGGAGATCAGCACAGATAGGACAATTATAGTGAATATGAGTACTAAGGTTTTCCCAAGCAACATAAATCTTAACAATCAAAGACTTGAGGAAGTTTCAACGTTAACTTATCTTGAAGTCCAGATTAGTGGTGATGGTGAATCAACAGGTAATGTTAAGAAAAGACTGAAAATGGCCATAGAAAGATTAACCACAATTTATCAGGGCAGGATCACCACCGTGTGATGTGAACACTATCTTATATCAATCTTTAAATTGGGTTTTGTTATTATTTCTATATGGTTGTAAGACCTGGACTCTTACTATGGACTTAAGAGAGAAAAATCCAGGCATTTGAAAAAAAATGCTATAGATGCGTGTGCTGGGTATCTGTTACCAAAAACATAAGAATCATGTGTTTGTGCATGATGAATAAATGTAGGCCTATTAGCGAGTCAACACAACCAGTTAATAATCGTGACATTTCGCAAACTCTGGTGATACAAACACATGATAAGACATTCCACGATGACAAAAGATGTCCTGCAATGTACGGTGGAGGGTGGAAGAAGATGAGGTGGATAGAGAAAGACATTGCTGGATAATATCAGTGACTGGACAGCGTGTGAAGCTTCCAAATTGATCTGGATGATAAGAGATGAGATCTTTCTGCACCAAATGCCTCAATGTGATACTCCTACGATCATGACAAGGCATGGGTTTTATTATTACTATTATATTAATTTATGATTGGTTAAGGCATCTCCAGATGATGACACACTCTAATACTCACAAACTCTTAAAGCATGCTGCGCAAGATAGAAAAGTTCATCACATGGATATACTGCCCTGGTCATACTGGGGTCAGAGGAAACGAAAGAGCCTACTTATTGGCAGGCAATGTGGCGATAGATGACACATTGTTGAGAAGAGATAAAGCGGACATAATGAATGCAGTCATACATTAATTTCAAGATAAAGATGTCAATGAGACTGGAAACATACAGAGAATGCTAGAGAGAGTATCTAGATGGGAGGGAAGGAAAAGTAAATTTTTTGGAAAGTCCTGTAGATCACACAATCAACACCTGACCGGGACTCTGAGTCTACATACACTGGGATGGCTGCTGGAATGGAAGGCGGAGCACTTATGGGAATGTCCCGTGTGCTGTGAAACCAGTTTCTAATCAAGAATCAAGATGATGACAAGTCTCAGACTTGTAACTCTTGCATTTGTCAAGTGTGAGCATTTATGTGTGTGCACCTATATCAAAGTAAACAGAAATAGGTATTACATGTTGCAAAAATAAGTCTATACAGCAACCTAACAACGAGACACAGGCCTAGGGCCTACTGCGTGGTATACCACATAATTATAGGATACTCAACTGGCTGAATCCTCTGCAAGTGGCAGTGCCACAGTTGGGACATGGCTAATGAATAATAGTCTAATCATGATAGGCTAACTTACAGGCCTATGTCAGTGTCACTGTTTCTGAGTTGGTATAGTGAGTTTCAGGTGTGTCTGTCTTTTCCAATAATTTCCAGCAAGTGTTTCTGTGACTATCATGCCACTGCAATCTGATTTATGTTATGGATCTCTGTGATTAGTGTGAATAAGGGCGATGCGAGCACTTTTTGAGTGTTGCTCTGCTGCCAGAGTGACTAGAGGAATGTTCAATTGTTCCCAAACTAAGGGCAAAAGCCTAATCATGTATTGTATAATAATACATCATTGTATTTATGAATGACACTGTGACTATAGTTGACTATACTATACTACACCAAGTGAAACATTCACAAAGCAGTACAAGTCATTTTTACAAACAAATTCATTATTCAAATAAATTATAACATATAATACGAATCCCCTACATAGGTCTAGCCTGCTACAAGACTACAAGTGTGTCAATATATCATATTATATCTAGGAATTATTAGTATTGTTATTAGTATGGCCTAGACTTAAGTATAGTATTCATAAAGTATAAAAGTAAGACACTACTCACTACACTATAACTTAAGTATGCAATTAGAAAGTGAACTATTTAATATACTAGGGGTCGAGGCCCTATCAATATTCCATGTGGTATTAGTATTGCGGGCGTCACTTACAATCTAAAATCTCCAATACAATTTCTCGATAGCTTCTTAATCTTGGCGATGTGCAATCTTTTTCTCTTCCAGCATGTCCACGAAATTGTTGATTTTATTAATCCGAAGTGAAGATCGACAATCAGTGTTGCCAACCCGTTTCGTTGAAAAGCGCAAGTCTTGTTCCTAAAAAGCATTACAAATATTTAGAAAGTATCATAAAAATAATGTTATTATATATCCGATGTATATATATATATATATATATATATATATATATATATATATATATATATATATATATATATATATATATATATATATATATATATATATATATATATATATATATATATATATATATATATATATATATATACATATATATATATATATACATATATATATATATATACATATATGCGAAATTACAGATAATGCTTCCTCATTTCACTGTAGATGTGTTCTGTTCATGCTATATTTTATTTTGTTCAGTATGTCACATAGTATAAGTTGCTTAACATGTCACATAATATAATAAGTTGTTCAATATGTCACATAGTAAAAAAAACAAGTATATAGTACAAGTTGTTCAATATGTCACATACTGTACTTTGTTGTTCAATATGTCACATACTGTACTTTTTGGTTCAATATGTCACAGACTGTACATTGTTGTTCAATGTGTCACATACTGTATTTTGTTGTTCAATATATCACATACTACAAGTAGTTGTTCACTATGTCACATACTGTACCTTGTTGTTAAATATGTTACATACTATACATTGTTGTTCAAAATGTCACATACTAGCCTATACGTTGTTGTTAAACCTAAATGTCAATATATCAAATTAACGTATATTTTTGTTTACCTATCTATCTATCTATCTATCTATCTATCTATCTATCTATCTATCTATCTACCTACCTATCTATCTATCTATCTATCTATACGATGTGGCCCTTGTTTGCCTTGCGGCGTCAGGAGTGGAAGAGTTCTCTGGAGATGGCCTTCTTGTGTGCTGTTTGTAAGCTTGTTCCTGTAGCTTCTTTGATTTTCTGTGATCTGCGTTTTACATGGTCTGCCTCTGGCTTTATAACCGTTATGTCTATGTGTCATGGTCATCTGTGGCATGCTTTCTGTCGGTAGTCTGGAAGCGTGTGAAAACCACTTGATCTGTTGTCTTTTGATGTGTTCCAATACTGGTATTGTTTTGGTTATCTGTCTGATGTTATCGATTCTAATTATATCTGTTAATGACACTCCGAGTATTCTTCGTAGACATGTCATTTATGTTGTCACTATTTATCTTTTGTCTTGTGTTGTCATTGTCCAGATTTGGCACTGGTAGCATAGTGATGGAATAATAATAGTCTTGTATAATGCAACTTTAGTGTCTATGTTTACATTTTTGTTCTTGAAAATACGTGTCATCTGTCCTAGGATCTGATATGTTTTGTTGCATCTATTTTGTATCTCTTTATTGGTTTTCCCTTTACTGGTTTTTTGTTTGTTTTTGTTTACCGCATGATGATAATGTAATGAGATACGTAACATGTGCAGATCCGTGAAAAAGCAATGACTAGAAACAAAATGCAGTGAAATAGAGGAGATGTCCATACAACAGCGGACAAAATTAATGCATAAGGAGATACGGCAGATCACAAATAAGAATAATTCTATAAATGGGGTTGGCTGCATTAAAGATAAAAGCGGAAAATAATATTTGATAAAACAGAAGTACTTACAAGATGGGCAGATTATGTGACAGAACTGTTTGACGACCAACAAAATAAAAAAAACAATAATACACAACAATGATGAACCAGCAATACTGAAAGAAGAAGTAGAAAATGCAATAAAATCAATAAAATGTGGAGAGGTTGCAGGCTCCGACAACATAACAGCAGACATAATTTTAAAAATCTGAATGAATTTGGTATAGCTATTATCATAGAACTTTACAATGGCATATATGAAACAGGCCACATACCTAAAGACCTAACATTATCAATATTCATACCACTACCTAAGAAGCCCATGGCTGTGGACTGTACAGAATATAGAACAATTAGTCTAATGAGTCATTTAACTAACATATTTCTCAAGATAATACATGAAAGAATTAAAAACAAGATAGACACGGAGGTCGGTGAAGAACAATTCGGTTTTAGGGGGGAAAAAGGAGCCAGAGAAGCTACACTGAGTATCCGACTAGTGATAGATAAATATATAGAAGTCCAAAAAAGTATCTACATTTGCTTCATAGATTACAGCAAGGCCTTTGACAGAGTCCAACATGAAAAATTAATCGCATGTCTTCAAGAAATAGGCATAGATGGAAAAGACACAGACTGATTAGAAATATATACTGGGAACAGACTGAATCAATAAGGTGTTAGTTAGTCGTTGGATCATCGTCACTGCACTCCGGACAAGTCCATAGGTGCTCAGATCTCTCTTTGAGTGTAGCCGGCATTACACGTTGACAGACGGTCCCAGTACGCAGTTGATTGACCATCATTCATTCTTGCCCATGAAAACCGCTCCTTTCTAGCGACACCACATTTCAAACCAAATTCCTTTATTCTAGTCATGGAACAAGAGTCATCGTCACTTGTACAGTCCTCATTACCCTGGACTCCCGCATGTCCCGGCAGAAATATAAAAGTCATTTTACGCATACAGGAATTATTCACTGCATCCAGCCACTGTTCCCGAATGTATCCCGCCTGAACTTTCACAATCATGCTCATCGACTCATTGAGTATGCAGGCATGCTCGCAGATAGTCTGCGAGCACACCCATTGCAAAGCTTTAGTTACTGCCTAAATCTCCATTGTCATGCTGCTTGTTGTCTGAGCGAATGCACCACTTTCCTCTCTGATGGTCTCCCCCCACCTTTGAGCCGTGAAGGCCCAGGCACTTCTGACGTGTCTCTCAACCGATCAATAAGGTGTGAAAACAGCTACTCTCCATACATAGAAATAAGAAGAGGAGTAAGACAATGATGCATTTTAGCACCAAGCCTATTTAATATCTACACAGAGAATCATCATCATCATCAGGTGCCATACAGGGTGGCGTAGGCGGTCATGGCTCTCCACATCTCTCTGTCCATATTATTATGTATCAAAGTCGTTGTTGTTTCTTTGCCGTGCCAGGTTGTCAAATTGTCTAATATTTTCTCACGTTGTCGCCCTCTGTCTCTGGTGCCTTCAATCTTGCCTGTTGTGATTATGTTCTCTAAACCTGCCTGTCTCATGAAGTGGCCAAAAAAAGAAGATTGTCTTTTTCTTATATTGTTGATTAAGGTCCGTTTCGCATTTAACTCTTTTAACACATCTACATTAGTTTTTCTGGCAGTCCATGGTATTCTCAGCATTCTTCTGTAGAACCACATCTCATTTGCCTCCAATCTCCCACTTTCCAGTTTACACAGAGAATATCTTTACAAAATATAGAAGAAATTCCATGACTCAAGATCAATGGGAAAATAATAAATAACCTGAGATATGCAGATGGCACTCGTTCTTTTAGCAGAAAGTGAACATGAACTACAAAGACTAATAGATCAAGTAAATAAATCAAGTAAGGAATATGGACTGGATATAAATATCCAACAAATAAAAACCATGATAATTAGCTAAGACCCAGAAGAACAAGAGCGAAACATAAACATACTTGGAGAGAAACTACAACAAGTAAAACATAATATCTTTGACAAATAGACACAAATGATGGCTGATGTGAAACAGAAGTTGAATGGAGAATATGAATGGCCAAAAGTACCTTCAATGACATGAGGAAAATATTAACATCTAAACAAATTACAAACAAGTTAAAAATGAGAATTATAAAATGCTACATCTATTCTATATTAATGTATGGCTCAGAAACATGGACTCTAAATAGACAACTAAAAGACAGAATTGATGCCTTTAAGATGTGGATATATAGAAGAATAGGGAGAACATCATGGAAAGAGAAGAAAACAAATAAAGAGGCACTAAAACACTTAATATGAAGAAAAAATTATTAAGAGAAATAACGATCAGGCAAATAAAATATTTTGGACACATTAAACGACATGACACCTTGTTGAAGACCTTACTTGAGGGTAGAGTCGAAGGGAAGCGAGCAAGAGGTAGACAGATACATTTGGGAGAGTAACATCACACGATGGACAGGTTACAGTCTAGCAGAGTGCACCACTAAAACAAGAGATATGGGGAGTTGGAGATCTGTTGCAGCAAATCTTCGTTGCGGAGACGGCACTTGATAATGATTGTAATGTATTGCTGATTTACTTGTTTTGTGGAGTGATAAAAAGTTCATTTTTATTGTATATGTTGAAACTAACGCATTGTTGGGACAGAAAAATTTCACTAAACCAATTAAAATAGATTGTCATTATGCTTTTTTTAAAAATAAATAAAAAAAAATAGAAGCTATTCAGTGCAGTTGTACATGTGACACTTTCATGGCGAGAGGATAAATAATTCACAATGGCTAATTTGTGAAATGGAATGTAGCTTTTAAATTTAAGAAAATATAGGAAGGATAAATGATAATGGTAGAAGGAGCAGCAGGCGAGATGTTATAGTCACTCAATGTTCACAGTTAGTCTTAAATGTGTATTAGTGGGAAACCATAAAGTAGGATAGGTACAGGAAACATCTGCTAGATTTGAATATCGCAAAGTTTAAACTTTATGTTCAGAAAAAGAAGAGTTTGTATAACAATGCGGAGAGATGAGGTGTATTTTAATTATAACATTTGTCAGATAGTCATCATCATTTTCCTCGTGGGTCAAGCTTGGCACATATGGCAGATGTCATAGCTCTCTATGCTTGTCGACAAGCTTGGCACATAGGGTAGATGTCAAAGCTCTCTATGCTTGTCGATCAACAGCCAGTTGTTCCTGATCGTTAATTTTCATACCAGCTGTTGTGATTTCTTTTTCAATAGTTCTTTTCAGTGTTGTTTTTGGTCTTCCCTTTTTCTCTTACCACTCGGTGACCATAAAAAGACTTGACGTGGTATTTTTTCTTCATTCATTCTGAATGCGTGATCAATGTATGCCCAACCCCTTTTTCTAACAACGTCTGTGATGTATTCTTGTTTTGTCTCTTCTCTTAGTGTCTCGTTTGACTTAAAGTCTTTCCAGTTTGTGTTTGTAATTTTCCTGAGACATTTATTTTCGAAGGCATTTAGTTTGTTTTCTAAAGATGCAGTTGATTTCCAGCTTTCACACCCGCATGTTAACACCGAATAAACACATGCTTTGAACAACCGAAGATTTGTATTAATGCTGAGGTAACAACCAAAACTTTGTATTAATGCTGAGGTAACAACCAAAGCTTTGTATTAATGCTGAGGTAACAACCGAAGCTTTCTATTAATGCTGAGGTAACAACCCAAGCTTTGTATTAATGATGAGGTAACAACCCAAGCTTTGTATTAATGCTGAGGAAACAACCGAAGCTTTGTATTAATGCTGAGGTTTTTTTTAAATCTCCAAATGAACCAGATAATAGCAGTAATTAAATACATAACAGTGCTTAGCGGCATTGCAGTGTTGGGCTAAATAACAGTTTTGGGATACATAACAGTGTTGGGATACATAACAGTGTTGGGATACATGATGATGATGAAGTTCCTCCTTCGCAAGTGAAGATAAGTGTGGCATGAAAAACAATAAACGTGATGAACAAGATGAAAAATAAAAAAACATTTGTGATTGTCTAATTTGGTTTGTGAGTTCGTAGATGTCCGATGTGTCAGACTCGTGCCAGGAAAGTTCTATTGCAGTGCATGCAGGAGTGTAGAAATTTGGGGTAGGAGAGTTTTCGGATTTGTCCTTCCACTTCCGTCGCTTGTAAATTGCCCGCAGTGTTCTTCCTTTTTCAAATTTAGTGATGCCAGCAGTGATCTGGGTGTGCCAAGCTGAGCGATAAAGGGATGTAGTCTCCCATGAACTAGGATCGATGCGGCAATGCTTGTGAGTGTTTTTAGGTTATCTTTGAAGCGCTTTTTCTGCCCTCCTCTTGAACGGTTACCTTCGCACAGCTACCCATAGAATAATCTCTTTGGAAGGCGCCTGTCTATCATACGGACTATTTCGCCAGTTCAGCAGAGTTGGGACCTAGTCAACTGCGCATGGGTGCGTTGCGTACGGGACTTTTGAAAGATTTCACGGTCTGGTACTCAATCCTGCCAACGTACTCCCCTGAGGTTTCTTAGGCACTGAAGGTGAAAAGAGTTAAGCTGTCGATGGTGTCTCACATAAACAGTCCAGGATAACGCAGCATAAAGCAGTGTTGTTAGAACCGCTGCGCGGTACACGTCCAACTTAATTATCAAACTGAGACCACGCCTGATCCAGAAATTGACACGAAGGCTCCCAAATGCCGCACTGGCGCGAGCAATACGGTGTCGAATGCCTTCGTTAGGTCGACAAATACGGCGTAGAGACCAATATTCTGTTAGCGACACTTTTCTTGTATTTGTCTTGGAGTGAATATCATGTCAACCGTACCTCTGTCCTATCGGAAGCCACATTGGCTCTCTGGAAGGAGACATGTCTCAAGATAGACTTGTAGTCTGTTTAATAAGACCCTAGCCAGAATCTTGCCTGCTACAGAGATCAGGGATAAGCCTTAGTGGTTGTCGCATGCTAGGCGATTTCCTTTTTTCTTATATAGATGTATGATGGAAGCATCCTTGAAGTCTTATGGTATCGCCTCCAGATTCCACATCGTCTGAAGTGAGCTCTGCGAGTTTAGCAGTTATAACATGGCCACTGATGGCGTAAAATTCGACTGGAATGGAATCTGGACCTGGCATTTTTCTTACGAACAAATTTGATATTGCTTTCTCCACCTCCACAAGACATGGGGGGCTACGATAACGAATGATTAATTGTTATTTTCGTGATGCGCGCAATCGCTTTGTCGTTGATGTTGGAGGGGCAGTTTATTACCTTTTCAAAATGTTTAGCCCAGTGTTTGAGAATTTCCTCTCTGTCAGTGATGGTATGCATTCCATCTGCGCTTCGAAGATGAGACGTTCCTGAAGACTGAGGGCCATAAATTGCTATTAGCGCTGAATACAATTTCTGCATATTATTGCTGTCAGCGTAATGCCTTATCTCTTTGGCGTTGCTGCTAAACCATGAGTCTTGCATCCTCCTTTGTTCTTTTTGCGCGTTTTTCTTTGAGTTTTCGTACAACGTCTTTATGCTGGTTGATGTGCTGTCGTTTAGATAAGCTTTGTGCTGTTTGTGCTTGTTGTCCACGAGAGCTATGTTCTGTATTTCGTTTTCGTCAAACCAGTCTTGACGCCTGTGAACAGCAACGCCCATCACTTCTTCTTTAGTTCTGTACACAGTATCACGGTGGTTTCCCCAGATTTTTTGAATGTCTATTGAGTCACTTGTCAGTGGTGCAAATCCCCCCCCCCCCCACATTGAGCTGCACAGAAGCTGTTTATAAAGTGAATCTTTCAATTTGGAGACGTCGTGACGTTTTGACTGTTTGCTATATGAGGTCGCTGAAAATGCATTGTATGGAGATTAATTTTGGAGGCTAGCAGTCTGTGGTCCGTCTAGCAGTGGGCGCCACAAATGGATTTAGTGACTCTCACATCCTTCTTATCACGTTTTCTCACGATGACATAATCAATTTGATGCCAGTGTTTTGATCGTGGGTGCATCCATGAAGGACTTATTGCGGTGAACAAGCTGAAAGACAGCGTTAGAGATGAGTAGGTTAAATGCTGCGCATGTTTCAAGCAGTATCTGTCAGTGCTATTCCAGTGCCCCATCCCCCCAGCATACCACCCCAGGTCGCCCACTCCGAACCCACTCGTGCGTTAAAGTCACCAAGGATGATGAGTTTGTCGGATTTCGGGGTTTTCTGTATGTTTTTTTTTCAAGTCATCATATAACTTTTCTTTCTGTTCATCGGGGTTCGTCATAGACGAAGTGTATCATTACAGAGATGGGGGCAACAGATCTGACATAAGTGTATCATTACAGAGATGGATCAACAGATCTGACAGAAGTGTATCATTACAGAGATGGGTCAACAGATCTGACAGAAGAATGATAAACTATTTGTCTCAGAAGTGTATGATACTCTCCTGGCAGGATGTGATGATCTGGGGATACTGCCAAACTGGACTGTAGTCTATTCGTGACTAGACATACACCCATATACATATCTACCATAAATATACATTTGAAACAACAAAACTTACACGAGTTCAAGTATTACCTCGGTGAATCACCCAATGAGGAATATGTATTTGTCTTAAATATGTCGCGTTGTCATGAGCTACCTGCTCGCGTCTGAAGGGATTATATTATCTCTATCATTATCAACCTGTTAAAAAACTTTATTTAATTTGTCGGTGTCGCAATGACTTATTTAACATGGATTTGCAATTCCAAACGGCTATGAATATTTGCTGTATGTGCACTTTGGAGGATACATTTTTCTATATTTGCATAATCACGTGACACATTACAGTTATTGTGAATGCACGAATAACAACATTATCCAATTTAACAAGTTTTTAATCTTTCCTAAATTCTTTCTAATAAAATTTCTATTGACTCTTACTATCATTTTTGTTTTGAATGATTACATTTATTGTGTGGAAAAATTATGTCCTATAGATCTATCTATGAATACCATCAGATTAAGTGAAATTAAGCGATTTTCAAATCATTGTGCTGTTAATATCTTCCACCATGCATTAATTAATTTCCAAATTCTAGATATCTGATTGGTGGTTGACCTACAGTTTAATGATATATATACAGTCAGAAACGTCTCACAAAACGACTGACAGAAGAAGTTCATCGAATGAATTGTTAATATTTCAGCAAGTTTATATTAAAAGTAAATTGACAACTCTGAAAGAAAATGTACATTCCGGTTGTGGTGATGCTTATTGCGGTGACTGCTGCGCTGATGGCAGTCACGGCAACACCTATCTCATCTGTAAGCTATTTTGTCGAATGTGTAAATGTTTGTTATGTATTACCAAGTTGTGGGTAGCATATCCTATTTAAAACGTACTAATTAATTTAATATTTTTTTGCTACTGGGATTTTCTAGCAATATTTACATCTATTAGTGTACCATGTATTTCTATATTTCTATAATCTTTCTACAATACTTCTTTAATATTTCTATAATATTTCTGTAATATTTATGTAATATTTCTGTAATATTTCTGTAATATTTCTATAATATTTATGTAATATTTATGTAATATTTCTATAATATTTATGTAATATTTATGTAATATTTCTGTAATATTTCTGTAATATTTCTATAATATTTCTGTAATACATTGTCTATTGTCTATCCCCAGGTGAATGATGGTTCACACTTGCCGTTAAGCGTAGGGGTAGAAGCTTAAGCTGTCGTTCGAAGGCCAGATGTGTCGCCGAGGTTGCATTTAGTCCATATTTGTTCAGGGTTATCTTGATGTTCTCCCGTGTGTTGTCGGTGCCCGAAAGGGGAGCAAAGAATAGCAACAATGTTTACCTTCCATGCATGTCGTACGAGGCGACTAAGGAGGATATGGGATGGAGTTGGCTGTCCCATCCCATATAGGGTCAGTGACCCAAAGCCATGCTGAAGTCGAATGTGTCAGGTCGAAAGGCGCAGATATCGCAGCAATGCTGTAAACCATGACACAGCGCATTCCGTTCTCCGGACTACATCCTGCTGATCTGCAGGAGTTTGAGAATGAACGCAGAAGAAGAAGATCTTGATGTTTTATATCCACTGTTTTCTTGGTCTACCTTCGGCTTTACGCCCGGATATTCTTGTATTATATGCTCTTATTGGTATTTGGTTTGGATTCATTCTCATTAGGTGACTGAACCATTTTTACTTGCTGTCTTTCGATATGTTCAATAAATGATATTATGCCAACTCTTTTCCTAATCTCTTTGTTTATTATTTTATCTAGTTTGGTAACCATTGCAGCTTTTCTCAAACACTTCATTTCACATGTAACAATTTTCCTTTGCTGTGAGGCTGTTAAAGACCATGTTTGACATTCTTAGCGGAGTGTAGGTATAAAAATTGTAAATATTATCTGTTTTTAAAATTTCCATCCTGATCTTTGGGTGAAGAAATAATGATGAATGTTGGTAGATCCAGGCCTGGATTAACTATTAGGCAAACAAGGCACGTGCCCTAAGTACCAAGTGTTAGGGGGGTATCACATGTCCTCTAGAAAAATGTGTATATTGTCCCGGTAGCCGCTCGTACTCGACATGACATTAATGTAATATTGAACCGCACATTATTTAACCGTGGTCCCACAACCTGGGGTATAAAATACCTACCACCCAGTGTTTTTGCTATTTTTTGCTACTTTTCTTCGAGGTCTTTTTGTGATTTTTTTTACTTTTCAGGATATGTTTGTGCTACGTAACGCACTATTGCGTAGCGATAAATTCACTTCCGTTTTATTCTGCTAGTGAAACCAATTACGCGTTCTTCTGATCTTTCCGGAGAGGGAGCACTTTCTCCCATCACCTCTAGTCTTATTTAATTGTAAGAAGAAATGACCGCAACGATATTTAAGTGACAAAATGCATGTGCTGTGCAGTCTGCTGGACTGACCATCGTCTTATTGTGTCATAACTAAGAATTCGCATCCAGCCTGCCAGACGCCCACAGGGAAACAAAGAAAAGAAACGCATGGGCGTCAGAAAGCTATCAAATGTAAACACACAACAGTCCCTAGCCTCTACTCTGGATGAATGTCTGAAAACTGCACAACTAGAGCAAGATGTAGATACGAACTGGACATATCTTAGCAAGCAAATTTACGACACTGCTACTGAGGAACTTGGTCATTCTATCAAGAAACAAAATGACTTGTTTGATGAGAGTGATAATAGAATTAAAGAAATATTGGATGAAAAACACCACCTTCTCAAAGCATACTTAAATGATCCAAAATCAATGTCTAAAAAAGAAGCACTTAATTGAAAAAAAGAAAATAATACAAAATAAATAACGCCATGTGAGGGATTCATGGCTGAGTAAGAAAGCAGATGAGATACAAAGATTTGCAGACACCAACGATTTGAGAAACTTCTATGATGCACTTAAAACGTTATATGGCCCAACCTCATTGGGATCTTTTCTACTTCTCAATGCAAATGAAACACAACTAATCGTAGAAAAAATATACAATTCTGCAGCGCTGGGTAGAACACTTTGAGCACATTTTGAATAATCCATCATCAATAAATGAAGAGGCTATCAACCGACTACCGCAGGTTCCTCTCAATGAAATGCTAGGTGATATCCCTACTTTAGAGAAAACTCGTAAAGCAATTCATCAGCTTTCTAGTGGAAAAGCACATGGCTCCGACTCAATACCAATCGAAATAAACAAATATGGTGGTAAAAATCTTATTGAGGAACTTCATATAATTTTCCAACAGTCATGGAAAAGCGAAACTGTTCCACAAAATTTCAGAGATGCAACAATTATACACTTGTATAAACCCAAAGGGAGCCGCATGGTCCTGTTTGTTTGTTTGTTTTTCGTTCGCTCCATTGTAACCATCACGGATATCCGTGCGATTTCCGCCGGGAGCGTGATTACGTTGTGCCACCGTTATGCGCCTTGTAGGCCTAGCACATCCGATTTCGGCATGCCTTGACAATTCGGGTGGGCTACCCTTAGCCTGTGACAGCCTCTATATTTGTCTCCAGGCACGCGTAGTGGAGACTCTTCGCCCAGACGATTTTTTTTGTTGCTCTCGTCTGACTCGAACGAGGTGTTCCACTGTCTATGAACTTGCCTCGTGTAATTGGACGTGCTGTGCCTGTGCCCATTGGGTACTGAACCGTTTCTCATCCGTGAGCCTGGTTCCTTAAGGGGAAGAACTCAACAGAGGAGTTGGACCCTGGCTCTTTCGCCCTCTTAGCCGAGGTGTCATTCACCGACATCGTGTACCCCTTGTCCAAGTTCGAGTCTCACACCACGCGTTTGAGAGCAAGGCGTTCTCGAGCTGAGCGTCCTTGTCCCAATAGCGCCTGAGCCCATCAGGTACTGAACCCTTTCTCTCTTCAAGTGTATTTCCGGTGTAGGAAAACCTGACAGTAGAGTTGGGCCAGGGCTAAATCATTGTCCCTTTTGTGCCTGAGCGCATCGAGTACGGAACCCTTTCTCTTCGCGAGCATATTTCCGGTTTAGGAAGGCTCGACATTAGAGTTGGATTAGGTCTTCTTGCTTTACCAAACGCCAATTAATGGGTCTGGGTATCTGCCTGTAAGGAACACAGGTAACTAGAAGCTCGACTCGAGCTGACGGAGCTTGTAGTTCCCCTTTCCTAGGGACTTTTCACTTTCTATTTGCAGTTCGCGCTGCCCTCTAGCGCTGTTCTGCCCTTTCATTGTTTCATTGTACTCGGTATGAAATCTATGTTTCTCGCCATGCATCTACCTTTTCGTGCATTTTACATTGGCCGCCCCTCCAATGTTCGGACTGGACTGACTAGCTTCACTGTATGTCGACAGTGTCGCTATATGTGGTGATGCTGGTGGTGTCGGAGATATTGTCTGTCTCTTGTGCAGGCAAATCTCTTTCCATCTGCTACCTCCACATTCTCGGACACGATCCCCAAATGATTTGGCCAGAATCAGATCGAGCTGCTGTATTTCTGTTTCCAGGGTGCACCGCGTGGAGGTACATTTGGGATCTTGGTTATCTGTTAACCCTGGGTCCGCCTAGAGCAATGCGTTCCCTTTGCACCCCGCATGGTCCTGTAATAACCATCGTGGTATCTCTCTACTGTCCATCGCTGGAAAGATATTTGCTAGGTCCTTTTGAATCGACTTAGGTGTGCAAAGGGAACGCACTAGAAAAGCTGTCACGGACTAGGGAAGCCTACCCGAATTAAAGGCATGACGAAAACGGATTAGCTGGTCCTCGGACGTCCTGACCACAAGTGGCCAACTGGGGTGCATATAATCACAGTTCTACTGTGGAATTTGCAGCTCAACGTACTTCACGCTCCCCGGCGGAAATCACACGAAATATTCGTTGTGGTTATATGAGAGCGAACGCTGAAGAAGAAGAATCGTCTGACATCTCATCTTAATGACGGATTATTACCAGAAAGCTAATTTGGTTTCAGGAAAGAACGTGGAACAACTGATATGGTCTTCGCTGAAAGACAACTTCAAGTAAAATGTTAAGAACAACACTGTGACCTGTACACAGCATTCATAGACTTAACAAAAGCATTTGACACACTAAATAGAGAGGGGTTGTGGAAGATTCTGGCAAAGTATGGATGCCCTCAAAATTTATCTCAATGGTGCAGCAATTGCATGATGGAATGCAAACTGGAGTTCAGATGGAGAGTTATCTGAAACGTTTCCTGTCTCAGATGGAGTAAAACAAGGATGTGTATTAGCTCCTACCCTATTTAGCATCATGTTCTCTGCTATGTTGGATGATGCTTTCAGAGATCTAGACCTGGGAGTAAACATCACCTATCGCATAGACGAAAAATTGTTCAACATTCGGCGGCTTCCAGCAAAAACCAAAGTCAAATCACACACAATCAGGGATCTCCTATTTGCTGATGACTGTGCCCTAAATGTCAACCATGAGGCTGATCTACAATGTATTATAGACAGATTCTCCAAAGCCTGTACAAACTTTGGGCGTACTATTAACACAGAGAAAATAGAAATAATGCTACAACCAGCATCTGGCAAAAACTATCTCGAGCCCTGCATAAAGGTAAATGGCGTAGCACTGAAGGTTCTGAATAGATTCACATACCTAGGTAGTACGCTATCACAAGATGCCAACGTTAATGATGAAGTGTATATAAGGATCGCCAAGGCAAGCAGCACTTTCGGCAGATTGTATGCAAATGTATGGCGTAGAAATGGCATTAACCTACAGAATAAGCTGAAAGTTTACAGAGTAGTGGTACTTCCAGTGCTGTTATACGCTAGCGAAGCATGGACTGTGTATAGACGTCATGTGAGGAAACTCCATCACTTCACACAACTTGTCTCAGAAAAGTTATGAACATCAGATGGCAAGACAAGATCCTATATACCACTGTCCTTGACAGATCTGGTATCCCTAGCATTGATATAATCCTGATGCAGACACAGATTCGTTGGACGTGTCATTTGGTACGTATGCCAGACCATCGTCTGCCAAAGATACTTCTCAATGATGAGCTGGAGAAAGGTAAACGATCTCAATGTGGCCAAAAGAAGTGCTACAAGGATTCGTTAAAAACTTCACTGACAGCGTTTGAAATAGACCATGATACATGGGAAGAACTTGCACAAAATAGATCTACATGGCGCTCTATAGTGAAAAAAAGCGCACCATCTCGTGAAAAGAGGAGAATTGCTGCAGTCCAACAGAGGAGAGCAGCTAGAAATTCACTGATAGACCAATTTCGCCTTCAGGGGTCGTTCCATATCTGAACTATCCAAGAACATTTACAGCTCGAATAGGGCTCATTAGCCATATACGAACTAGTATGCATGGTCATAATTCTAACTGAATTTTCAAAAATGGATGTAAAAAAATGGTCATGATCACTTGTGATGGATGAACACCCACATCAACTAGACTACCGCGAAATTATTTATTAAGAAATCTTGATTTCCCTATTTCGAATAGATCTGAGACTGCAGACTGGAGCATGTACCATCATAATAGATCTGAGATTGCAGACTGGGGCATGTACCATCATAATAACTATATCTGGTTATCCAACCAAAATATGACACATAATCATTGTTGTGGTCTATCTGCTTGATACTGTTTGCTTCGGTGCTACTTGATCACAGAAACTCATAAAGTCTTAATTTTAAACATTGTTGTCCTCAACTGAATGAATTATAGATATCACTGATATTTTCACTAAGGTTTGTGTTTTTGTAATATTAAAATTTACCTAATGCTGTATTTAACACTATATTTGTTTGATTATGCGGTGATTCCAAAAACAGGCTTCTAATGGAGACGGCTACGACAGATCAACAGATTCATATTCTAATGATGACGGCTATGACAGATCAACATATTTATATAATTACGCCAACTTTGACAGATCAACAGATTCATATTCTAATGATGACGGCTACGGCAGATCAACAGATTCATATTCTAATGATGACGGCTATGACAGATCAACATATTTATATAATTACGCCAACTTTGACAGATCAACAGATTCATATTCTAATGATGACGGCTACGGCAGATCAACAGATTCATATTCTAATGATGACGGCTATGACAGATCAACATATTCATATTATAATTACGCCAACTATGACAGATCAACAGATTCATATTATAATTACGCCAACTATGACAGATCAACAGATTCATATTATAATTACGCCAACTATGACAGCTCAACAGATTCATATTATAATTACCCCAGCTATGACAGATCAACATATTCATATTATAATTACCCCAGCTATGACAGATCAACAGATTCATATTATAATTACGCCAACTATGACAGATCAACAGATTCATATTATAATTACCCCAGCTATGACAGATCAACAGATTCATATTATAATTACGCCAACTATGACAGATCAACACATTCATATTATAATTACCCCAGCTATGACAGATCAACAGATTCCTATTATAATTATCCCAGCTATTACAGATCAACAGATTCCTATTATAATTATCCCAGCTATTACAGATCAACAGATTCATATTATAATTATCCCAGCTATGGCAGATCAACAGATTCATATTATAATTATCCCAGCTATGGCAGATCAACAGATTCATATTATAATTATCCCAGCTATGGCAGATCAACAGATTCATATTCTAATTACCCCAGCTATGGCAGCTCAGCAGATTCTTCATCTAGTGGAACAAGCTATGACAGCTCAGCAGATTCATCATCTAGTGGAACAAGCTATGACAGCTCAGCAGATTCATCATCTAGTGGAACAAGCTATGACAGCTCAGCAGATACATCATCTAGTGGAACAAGCTATGACAGCTCAGCAGACTCATCATCTAGTGGAACAAGCTATGACAGCTCAGCAGATTCATCATCTAGTGGAACACGCTATGACAGCTCAGCAGACTCATCATCTAGTGGAACAAGCTCTGAAAGTGATGAGGTAAATCATACATTTCTCCTTTTATTTTTAAAAATCTGTTGATATATTTCTTAGACCTTATAGTTAATGGTGAATCGTGGACAATCAGCAGAACAGTAAACAAATTATATAGCCATAGAGACGCGGTGTTAACGATGTGTAATAAGAACTGCACTCGTACCAGAAGTACACGGTTCATATTTTGTTGGAGACATGTTTCATGGAGACATCTTTCATGGAGACATGTTCCATGGAGACATGAAATGTGGAAACATCTGTATGGGATGAGCAATCAAGAAGATGCATTCTGGAGTTGTATAATGGAGGAGGGAGTGGGTATAGGTATTAGAAATGATGTACCAATCCCACATCATGTGCATACCAAGCTCAATGTTCTTAAGTATCTGCTCCGATCGTACTTATTTAGTAGTTTGTGGTGTCATCGCCGAATGCAATTTTCTATAAGATTGTGTGACGTCCCTCTGTCAGTTGATTTCTATTAATAAAATGGCTGCCGTATTGATGACTTCTGGTGATAAGGAAACAACACAGATTCTATATCCATGGAGAACCAAATGTATACAGTTTACGAGGGGAGGGAGTTTATGATTAGGATTAACCCTAGTCTAACCCTAGCACTACCACCCAGCTCAACTTTTAAACTCTATGATCATCCCTTCTCCTCCGATGCGCATTCGTGGCATTACATCGTGACTTAATTTAATATCCATAAAAATTATATATTATGTTTTCCTTACCGTACGGTCTGCTAGTAACGTAATTCCATTGATAGCCGGAACTCTGTACGCACTATAACAAACTTGGAATGAACCTGTGCATAATATCTAACTTCGTCCACATTTAGGAAATATTCAAAATATTAGATAGGCACATCGAGGTCACTGTGATTGTACCGAAATGATCGATAGCACACGAGTCAGAAGGCTGTGAAAATCCAAGATAAACAACGTCACTATAGGTACAAAGAAATAACAATCTTTGCTCACACTGCGCAGCAGCCATAACCTTCATTGCTGCTAAGCCTTTGCCTGCCCTTATGATAATGTGGTCAACATGTTCCCTGAAACTGAGGCTTCTGTCAAAAAACACACCCAGATATCTCATTGTGCTAGTTCTTTCTAAACTTTTCCCGGACAACGAAACTTGTGGCATGGGTGTCATGTGATTGTTCAAGGAAAACCACGTCACGAATGCCTTAGACGGATTAACCACTGCTCCCGTATCTCGACACCAATTTGTCAGTCTGTCCAGCTCGTTCTGTAGTTCCACGACGCACTCTTCTCGATTTCTGCCCTGTCTATACACCAGGATATCATCGACATATGGCATCGTTCTGCCAACACCTATGATTTGATTGCCAGTGATATGTACTGTGTATACATTGAAAAGTACAGGAGATAGAGGCGATCCCTGTGGCAGGCCAGGGCTAATAACCGTTGGTGTAGATATCCAGTTATCACACTTAAGAACTACAACCCTGTGCATCAGGGCGGCGCCAGCCCAACGCACGACAAAAGGATTAACTGCAAGATTTAACAGCTGGTGCATCAAGATATCAAAGGACACCCTATTGTACGCATCCTCAAGGTCTTTTGCGACCGCACATGTCTCCATGCGCGAATCGAACCCCTCAAAAACATCCTGCGCAAATATGGCTGCATTCTGCCATGTCTTCTTTCCTCGACGATATCCTCCTAACATTGCTGGTAAACACTTATTTCTTTCAAGATAACACGATACCTTCCAAGCCACAATTTTTTCCAAAAGCTTGCCAATCGTATTCTGCATAGTTATTATTCTGTAGCCATGTATCCTGGTGTGGTCCTTCCCAGGTTTGGGTAGTGGGTATGGGTCTCTGCCCATAAGGAGGACAAGTAATTAGAAGCTCGTCTCGAGCTAACAGAGCTTGTAGTTCCCATTTCCTGTGAACTTTTCACTTTCTATTTGATGTTCGCGCTGCCAACTGGCGCTGTTCTCTCCTTTCATTGTACTCAGTATGAAATCTATTCGTCTCATGCCATGCATCTACATTTTTGTGCCATTTTCATTGGCCGCTCCTCTAATGTTTGGATTGGACTGACTAGCGTCACTGTGAGTCGACAGTGCAGCTGCATGTGCTGGTGCTGGTGGTGTCGGAGATGTTGTCTGTCTCTTATGCAGTCAAATCTCTTTCTATCTGCTACCTCCACATTCTCGGACACGATCCTTAAATAATTTAGCCAGAATCAGCACGAGCCGCTGTATTTCTGTTTCCAGTGTGCACCGCGAGGAGGTACATTTGGGATCTTGGTTACCTGCTAACCCTGCGTCAGACGAGAGCATTGCGTTCCTTTTGCACCCCGTACATCTTTACAGCTTGACTTGAGAACGATGACTGGATATTTCCCTGCATTTACTGTATAAATAACTTCATTATACTAACAGGCACTTTACCCAATTCGCGATTGACATGTGCAGTAATTTCTTTTAAAATATTCGATCGTTAACGACATCACGCAAATCTGCACTAAATAATCACAATTCATATGACGGCTGTGTCACCAGTAATGTAAATTACATCAGAACGAATTTATATACAGCATGTGTTCGTCTCACCTATTTACCCCCACCCCCACCCCCCAATTCCCCCCCCCCCCCCGACCTATATGTTTCTCTGATTTGGAAATGTAACGAGACGCAATTCAATTTTAAAAGTTAACTTATAGGAAAACCGTTGATGATCAAGGTAGGATAAGTGGTTAAGGGAAATAGGGGCTCAATAAAATCAAGGAATGTTTTGTTCTTGAAGTTTTCACACTCATCCGTAAGACTAAAGATAAGGGTGTTTGTTTTATATATTGTATTTTGAAGATCCAATGTGGCAACCTTGAGATCCTAATAAATCATGCGGACATGGAGAGAAGATTACAGGCTTTCGATTATAAATGCTACAGAAGAATTCTACGAATTTCCTATAGGAAACATAAGACCAATGTGTACGTAAGAAATAAAGTAGAGATGTGTGCAGGTGTCCAGGAGCCATTGCTTTCAATAGTGAAACGACGAAAACTAGCATGGTTCGGACATGTATGCAGGCACGATTCCTTGTCAAAAAAAATACTGCAGGGAACTGTCGAGGGTGGAAGAAGCAGAGGAGGGCAAATAAAGACATGGACAGACAACATCAAGGAATGGGCAGGGCTAGATATTTCTCACTCATCCGCATCGCTGAGGATAGAATTCGCTGGAGGACTCTGTGTGCTGAAGCATCCAATGTGGTACAACTACGACCCTGAAGGGTTATGGGTTTATTGATTGATTGATTTGATTTGAATAAATCATAAGATCTAATGGATTTAGTAATTATAAAAGTAATAATACTATTACTATTATTAGGCCTATTACTATTACTACTACTACGACTACTACTACTACTTTTATTCATAATAATACTACTACTACTATTAATACCACCGCTACTATTACTAGTACACTAATATTACTTGTATTACTACCACTGCTACTACTACCACTATTACTGATACCTCCATCCTACCATAATCTATCTATCTATCTATCTATCTATCTATCTATCTATCTATCTATCTATCTATCTATCTATCTATCTATCTATCTATCTATCTATCTATCTATCTATCTATCTATCTATCTATCTATCTGTCTATCTGTCTATCTGTCTATCTGTCTATCTATCTATCTATCTATCTATCTATCTATCTATCTATCTATCTATCTATCTATCTATCTATCTATCTATCTATCTATCTATCTATCTATCTATCTATCTTAAAGCGTTCAAGGGATCGTGCAGCTAGACGAGGTCGCGGACATAGAAGGATTGCAAACAATCGCTTTCCTAAACTTCTTTCTGGTGCTGAGTTCACCTGGTACCGATCTAGATCGCAGGAGGATGATCATGTTGTTAAAGAAAGAGGTATCATTAACCTGTAAGTATTATAGTGTAGATTGTGTTAACCTGTGAGTATTATAGTGTAGGTTGTGTTAACATGAAAGTATTATAGTGTATGTTGTGTTAATGTGTAAGTATTATAATGTAGGTTGTGTTAAAGTGTAAGTATTATAGTGTAGGTTGTGCTAACGTGTAAGTATTATAGTGTAGGTTGTGTTAACATGAAAGTATTATAGTGTATGTTGTGTTAACGTGTAAGTATTGATGTGTAGTTTGTGTTAACGTGTAAGCATTATTGTGTAGGTTGTGTTAATGTGTAAGTATTATAGTGTAGGTTTAATGAATGCCAGACTGTAGATAAACTATACATACTATTGGAAATAAATCTCATTATAATTCATTGGTTAAATAGCAGTACTGATATGAATAAGGTGTCGTGCCTTTTCGACACATTAAAAGACATGACACCTTATTGAATACCTTACTTAAGGGTAAAGTCAAAGGAAAGCGAGCAAGAGGTAGACAGAGATACAAGTGGGAGAGTAACTTCACAATATGGACAGGTTATAGTCTAGCAGAGTGCATCACCAAAACAAGAGACAAGGGATATTGGAGATCTATTCTAGCCATACGTGCGTGCGCGAGCGGCACTTAATGATGATGATGATCACTGCTATGAAGCGATTCATAAAGGAACAAGTATATATATATATATGAAACAAACAGAGAAGGCAGTCTTGTGATAAATATTCCACGCTGAAGTCGGATGTGTCTTAAACACATTGGCGTAGAAAAACTGTCGGCACAGCTTATTTCCATTCTCTGGACTATTTCTTTATGGAAATCTAATAGTCTCACTGTCCACATCAAGAGAGATCTTGAGAATGTTTTCTGTTACAAAAGAGAATGATATCTAATGGGTTCACTGTTAAGCTTTATGAGAGATCCTGTGGGAGTTTGAAAATGTTTACTGCTATAAGAGAGACTCTGTGGAAATTTAAGAATGTTTCCTGCTTTAAGAGAGATCTTGTAGGAGTTTGAGAATCAACACTGAAGAAGAAGAAGATAATTATTCTACACCTCACATATCCAAACTGTTCATTTTCCCTTCAGGGCCGCAATATAGTGCTAAACACCCATCTGTCAAACCATAAATAGTGGCATACCCTGAACTGAATTTCATAAAGTGGATGTAACAAGTGGTAATCATCAGCTGTTGTTGACGAACAATATTTTATAAGTGGTGTACCCAATCTCACATGCATACGCTGAAATTAAAGCACGGGGAAGACTGAGACCAACGTTTCAACCCAACGTGTCTTTATCTAAACAAAATACAAGAAGAGGAATACAAAATACATCTGTTGACTCGTTCAAACATCTCTACAATTTATTTCACATATTTTTAATATTGTATAATCTCACATTTCACCAATGATATGTACAGTCACATATTTCTTCCAATATCTGTACAAACTCTCAATTATTTCTTCCATTAACTGTAAAATCTCTCAAATATTTATTTAATTATCTGTAAAATCTCTCAATTATTTCTTCCATTATCGATACAATCTCTCAAATATTTCTTCACACATCTGTACAATCTCTCAAATGGTAGGTTGTTAATGAGTTTAACTCTCTTTTGGAGAGACGTGCCCATTTCAACCAGCGGACAAAGTCCAATTAGGTTATATCAGGACACACTACCATAAAATATTAGAGGTAACAATAACCCCCTTCTTAGAGAATTGGATTCAATCTCTCAAATATTTCTTCATATATCTGTACAATCTGTCAAATATTTCTCTGTACAATCTCTCACACATTTATCTGTACAATCTCTCACACATTTATCTGTACAATCTCTCACACATTTATCTGTACAATCTCACACACATTTATCCACCCCTCTTGTCTCAACGCATTAGCACATTACAAACCGACTGATTCCCACAGCTTTCTCCTATACACTTCCTCTCATACCTCTGCCTGTCGGGATCCCCTTCTATTTTCTAAATTTCTTCTTCTCCGGGGCCTGTGTAATGGTGAGGAAGCTTTCTCGAGAAAGTCTATGAGATGATGAATCTGTTCCGCTGTAGCCTATAATCTCGACATAATCCTCAAGTCTGTCCTATTTCGAATGTACAGTCTTTCCCGCCAGAACACCCTCTTGAACACTCGGAGATCTTTTTCTTTGGGCATGGTCAAACTGATTCTTACTTTCCACCACCACAGCGTTTCTGTTTCCCATTTCCTACACAGACACCTCCCTCTTCTCCAGTCGGATCTCAGGACGTGGAAATAATTATTTGGCCTTCCCCCCCCCCTTTTTCTGGCGACATACAGACGTGACAACAATCTCAGGTATACACTGGTTCAGAGTCATCTCACATCCTGACCCCTCCCCCCATCCCCCCAAAAAATTATTTTGGCACCATCAGTTACAAACGGATCAGATGCTACACATTTTGCCTATGTCACCCAGACCCAGTCTGTCACATCCTTCAAAGCTACCTTCACCATTGAAGAGAGTTTCACATGCTTGTCCTCTAACGTCACTTATGCTATCACATGCAAGCGTTGCGGCATAACGTATACAGGTGAGACTGGAAAGAAGCTTGCGGACAGATACTGTCAACACCTGTACAACATCAAAAACATTTTTGGTTATCCCGTGGACGTTTACTTCAATGGAATGGGATATCGGGGGGCCCATGACATTCACGTTACAGCCATTAAGTCGTGCTTTTCTGACTATCGGACAGTCTTGCGCCTGACAACAGCTACATATATCAATTCGGCATACCTAAACACTTCGGGATCAATGAGCGACTGTCTCATGGATGATATCAAGTTGTTCCATCCTTTCTCTGTTTGTCTCGTGTCACATGTATGTAGCTATGTTTTGTATATTCCTTGTCCGTGTTATCTCACCTTTGACCTAACTTCAATATTTCCGGTCCATCTACCCCTTACAGTTAACTAGGCCATGTAAACGTCTATAGTGTTGTTCTTACCTATCGTTTTCTGTAAGGTATATTGCCGTGATAAAAGCGTTGTTGTCGAAACGTCGATTTGCGTGTGTCATTATGTGTGTCTCCAATAATTCATCATCATCGCGTGCCATTCCGGCTGGGGTAGGCGTTTATGGCTCTCTCTGCTCTCTACCTTCAGTATTACGTGTCAGGATCGTTGTTTTTCATTGCCGTGCCAGGTTGTTAAACTTTCTAATATTTTCTCACGTTGTCGTCTTCTGTCTATGTTGCCTTCAATACCACCTGTTGTAACTACGTTCTCGATACCTCGTTGTCTCATAACGTGGCGAAAAAATGACGATTATCTTTTTTTTCTTATTGATTAAGTTCTGTCTCGCATTTAACTCGTTCAACACCGCCACATTAGTTCTCCTGGCAGTGCATGGTATTGATCTACTTTCAACACCTCCACATTAGTTCTCCTAGCAGTTCATGGTATTGATCTACTTTCAACACCTCCACATTAGTTCTCCTAGCAGTCCATGGTATTGATCTACTTTCAACACCTCCACATTAGTTCTCCTAGCAGTCCATGGTATTGATCTACTTTCAACACCTCCACATTAGTTCTCCTAGCAGTTCATGGTATTGATCTACTTTCAACACCTCCACATTAGTTCTCCTAGCAGTCCATGGTATTGATCTACTTTCAACACCTCCACATTAGTTCTCCTGGCAGTCCATGTTATTGATATACTATCCAGGTGTTGAACTGTGAAAATGAGCGAGCTAGCACACTGGCTACAAGAGCACATGTGGTGGACACTTTGAATATAGGCATAGATGAGATCTTGAAATTAATACTGGATCGACTACTGGAGAATAAAAATTCACTGCATGAAACAACATTACAGAGACTTAAGGAAAGTGGGATCAATCCTGGGACAAGTAGAGAAGGAAGAGATTCGGGTCGACTAGGCGCCCGAAAAATCAGTGTGCAGCGGAAACGATACCTACATACGAATCACTAGCTTCTCAAGGAGACTGAACACCGGTCTGCCCACAGTACAAAAACGTCAGTTCTTAAATACTTGAATACTGTAAAACCTGTGTCTTCATGTCAAAATATGTTGTTTAGAGAGATGGTTGAATGTCTGGAAATTCACCTTTAATACCTGAAAATCGTGAAATTCACCTTTAATTTCTGAAAATCGTGAAATTCACCTTTAATTTCTGAAAATCGTGAAATTCACCATTAATTTCTGAAAATCGTGAAATTCACCTTTAATTTCTGAAAATCGTGAAATTCACCTTTAATTTCTGAAAATCGTGAAATTCACCATTAATTTATACAAAAATCACTTCTACAGCAAACAAAATTATGTGGTAATCTTTTCAAAACCAATTTGGAATGAAGCAAATGTTGTCGATGCGGCAACCATCCATGAGTACAAAAATGGCAGAGAAGTAAGTTCTGATAACTGAATGTGTCAATCAATGTTTGAATGTTTGGACAAACGATTAAAGTAATATTTTAAAGATCGACAGATGTTTGAATAAATGTTTGAAAGTGTATACAGATGATTGAAGAAATGCTTGAAGAGATTGTACAATTAAAGTAATCTTTGAGATTGTATGAATTATTGGAATCGTTATTGAATGATTAAACAAATAATTGAGGAAATGTGTTAGATATTATACAGATGTATGATGGAATGTTTGAGATATTGTACAGATTCTAGATATTTCTGAAGAAATATTTGAAAGATTAACAGATTGAAGAAAAGTTTGAAAGATTGACAGATTCACGACATTTATGATCAAATGTTTGAAAGATTGACAGAGTGAAGAAATAATTGAGCGATCAACAGATTGAGGAATGATTGAAGAAATGTTCGATAGAAAAGAATTAAAAACGTAATTGAAGAAATATTAGAAAAATTGACAGATTGAAGTGAAGACATTATTTTTAAAATATATTTCTGAACAACTGGCAGATTGAAGAACTATTTAGGAGATTAACAGACTGAATAAATGATTGAATAAGATTGACAGAGCTAAAAAAATATTAGAGAGATTAACAGATTGAAGACATGATTAAATAAATCTATGAAGAACTTCCGGGAAAAATGGTAGGAAATCAATGTGTTTTCTTTGTGTGCTATTTGTTGCATTCTTCAAGAAAACTAGAAACAAACAAGATTTTTATGGCATGTGATGAGAAAAGTAAAATTTAAACATTTAGTAACCACCGGAAAGAGCAAGGGGAGAAGAGGCAGAGGAAGACAAAGTGAGAAATTTCTGGATGGGTTGTCACTGTGGCACAATTATAGATCACCAACAAAACTTATTAACAACACATGAGACAGAGAGTTGTGGATAAGCATGATCGCCTGCGCCACTCGACATGGCACTTGATTGATAGATGAAGGATCGACAAGTTGAAGAAATAATGTTAGATATTTACATATTGAAGAAATGATTGAAGAAATGATTGAAGAAATGATTGAAGAGATGTTTCAGAAGTTGCGATATTGTGCAATTATACGGTGATAAATAGTAAATAGCAACGTGTAAACTTTGATCATGATAGTTGAACACACACACGGGGTTTAGAAATACGGCAAGTTTTTATATCCGACATAAATCACCAGTATTAGGAAACAACTCGACGAGCTGGAATCGCGAGAGCTGTGGCAACACAAGGAAAAAATAATTATAACTAAGAATGGGTATAAGTGTTACCAATAAATAGTGGTATGCACTGGAAACACGACATAAAAACAGACAGCGTTTCGGATAGAAAGTCTTCATTTAGACGAGAGCCTGCACACATACTACACACAGACATAAATGTGATATTGCGATAATGGAAGGAACAGATGGAGATGAGAGAGAAAGTGATGAGTAAATCACATGTAAAAAAAGATAGATGTGAATTTGGGAAAGGAAATTTCCTATCTCATGTTTCACTATGTTTTTTCCTATCTCGTTTGTTTTTTGGCATCCAAGTACTATGAAATAAACTTTTCAGATCCCCGACTGCCATGTATAGCCCGATCATGGCCAAAAAACAACAACAAAAAAAAACAAATTTATATTTGACACGCAAACTGTGAACAGTTGCCACATAGAGATGTTTTTTTAATTGAAATAGTTTGTCTGGAGATACTTTATCTGGATACAATTTGTCTGGGGATATTTGGTCTGAAGATACGGTATATGGAGATATTTTGTATGGAGATATTTTGTGTGGAAACATAGTATATGGAGATATTTTGTTTGGAGATATTTTGTGTGGAGATATTTTGTGTGGAAACATAGTATATGGAGATATTTTGTGTGGAGATATTTTGTGTGGAAACATAGTATATGGAGATATTTTGTTTGGAGATATTTTGTGTGGAGATATTTTGTGTGGAAACATAGTATATGGAGATATTTTGTGTGGAGATATTTTGTGTGGAGATATTTTGTGTGGAAACATAGTATATGGAGATATTTTGTTTGGAGATATTTTGTGTGGAGATATTTTGTGTGGAAACATAGTATATGGAGATATTTTGTCTGGAGATATTTTATTTTAGACATTATTTAATAGAGATATTTTATCCGAGTTATGTTTGAGAATTAATTTGTCACTGATCCCTGGAAATTGCCCTTGCAATACAGTTAATAATTTTTCTTTTTGAGTGAATTGAATGTAACATTTTATATAGAATTACTATATTTCTACAATATTCTTTAAATATATTTAAGATTCGGGCTAACATAGTTTACAAGCAGCATGTTCCATGTTTTATTACGTACGATCCAATACCTTCCACCATCACTAGTTGGTTTTCAGGAACTTCAAATGTAAGTAACAATTCATTATCGTTATTGGCACCAACGTCATCGCTATCACCATAAATCACTACTTTTATCATCATTATAATCTCTATCATCATCACTACTGTTATCATTAGCACCACTATCATCATCATCATCAATATTATCATCATTATTATTATTCAATTGTACACAATATAACGTTTATTACAATATACACAACCATTTTGTTCTAAAACTAGTTTCTTCTTAGCCACTGAAATGCGCATACAAAATTACAATTCCCGATTTCCAGATGCACCAAATCGACCCAGTAGAGACAGGAACACAACAATCTTCATAAGTGTGAAAGTGTCGTTTAGTTCACAGTTAACTTGAGATTTAAAGACAAACGGACTGACTTCGTCACTCCTATTGACATGAATATGTCCATACTTTTGATTGGTAGTGCGATGAGCTGTCGACGCAATGACCAATGAAAAACATCGAAATATGCGAACATGTCAACAGTAATGACATTACAAGTAGGACTGCAACACGGCCAGAAATAAACATCAACTCCACAAAGCAATATAGATAATTTTAGCAATAGCACGCACGGCTTTCCAATTCTCCAGACCATTAGGTCACATTCAGATAACATTTTACTATCATCATCATCAAGTGACATATTCTTTCCAGAACGTAGTCTTTCCTATGGATCTCTTGAATTCTCCGCGGTCTTGAGCAAGTTGCCCTGTATCTTCCAGTGACATGCGCAGGCATTCTTGAATGTATTTTGTCCAACGGCGTCTTGGTCGGCCTTTGCCCCTGTTGCCTAACATTTTACTATACCCACATTTATACATTTGTAGAAGGTTACCATTTTACTATACCCACATTTATACATTTCTAGAATGTTAACATTTTACTATCCCCACATTTCTGCAGGGAAACTAATATGGGGCATTTGTATTGCAATTATTATCCCCCCTGAGAAGAAAACGTCATTATTTTTTGGTCTGAATAAAGTCTTTTTTTCTGTTACACTAGACATGGTCTACACAATGTGAATACATGTCCAACAAGGAGGGAAAAGAAAAGTTGATGATTTTGACATATATTTCATAAGGGACAGTGAAAATGTTTGCTACATATCAACTCACTTCCACTTGTAGACAACTGCTCTCATTCAAATGAAACAGTGGAACACTTTCTTATTGACTCCCTTACCTCTCAACAGCCAGGAACTAACTTCTATACACACCCTTAACAGTCACTAACTTAATGTATGGATCACTAAGTCAACTTCAGATGACCTGCACATTTTTAAGAACGGCATTGTGCTGACAAGAGTAGCATTACTCATCAGCATTTGGATATCGACACCAACAATGACAACAATAACATCAACTCGTTACTCTTAGTAAACAGTAAATATTGCAGACTGAAGTTCTGACACTTCTAAAAGTACTCTGTGGAAAATTGTAAGATTAGTCGGCTTCAGTTTCACGTAAATTTTAGGCTGTAGGAATATTATTTCTGAAAAACCTCACAAATAATAGTTTTTGTGTAAATATGATAAATTTCCCGAAGCAAATATCCGAAACAGATCCGTGATCGGCGTAGGCAGAGCTATCTTCTTCTTTCTCCCCTCATGTACCTTTCGGTGTTAAGGGGAGAGTGAGTATACGGTCTTTTGCCCCTCTATTTTCCTCTTCTGCTGTTATATTTCCGAGTGTCTCTAATACACTATCTATCCAACTTTTACGAGGGTTCGGAATCAGATTCGGAATGATAAAGAGCATATGTTGTTGACATAATGAATAATAGCCAGTAATAAATACGCCTATGTTGATCAAACCGTTAAGTTAATGTTCAGGGCAACAAATACATGTCCTTATTCATATTCATATACAATAATATAAATATGCATGACTGCCAAGGCTGAAAACCACAGTGTCACGCAATGACTTCACATGTCAAATAAAAGGCAAGAAGAGAGGGAGAAAATAAGGCTTACTGAGACAGCACTGCTTCCAGACTTGAGGGGTTCCATGGATGACCTGAAGCGAATCACACAATTCATCGAAGCTATTGGCGCTGTAACCTGATGTCTGACTGAAACTATTGGTGCTGTAACCTGATATCTGACTGAAACTATTGGTGCTGTAACCTGATATCTGACTGAAGCTATTGGTGCTGTAACCTGATATCTGACTGAAGCTATTGGCGATGTAACCTGATATCTGACTGAAGCTATTGACGCTGTAACCTGATATCTGACTGAAGCTATTGGCGCTGTAACCTGATATCTGACTGAAGCTATTGGTGCTGTAACCTGATATCTGACTGAAGCTATTGGTGCTGTAACCTGATATCTGACTGAAGCCTGATATCTGACTGACGAACGATGAAGAAGAAGAATATACAATAATATAATTTCGATGCACTTAAGTCAGCCTATGATGGAACGCTGACCAAAAGGCAAGACTGACTGTCACATATTGATGTCTCGTTTACGAGTGTGCATACACGTCAACACAGACAATTACTTGACCTATCATGGAGATTATGGAGATTCGACTATAAATAAAATGGATCTAGAAAACAACCAGCGTTCTGTTAAATCTAACATTTGGCTACTCCTCATGCGCAATGGTTCTAAAACCACAAAATAACACGCCGATGTGCACAATATATAGCATCTATGGACTGAAATACTAAATAATAACAATATTTCAGCTTCATCGAGATTACAAAGTTTCATGACTAAAAAATACATGCGATCTAACAGCTAGTTTAGGAGTAAGTCGCTTCCAACCATGTTTATGAATTAGTTAACGAAATATAACACATTTCTTGTTATTAGACTGTGCTTCCATCCATAGACCTATAACCAGTAATGGCGTGGAACACTAAAGTGAATGCGTCAACACACAAGAGTTCTCCAACGATTTATATCTTTAGCGATGCGAATGAATGTCGTAAAATCTTTACCAGTTTAGTCTATGATGTTGTCTGCCCATGTTTTTATTTCGTCTCCTCTGCTTCAAATTAACATATAGTAGTAGTAGACATAAACACAGTGGACTGAACTAAGGTAATAACTTTGGGACCGCCACTCTGACCTGGAGAAGACTGGAAGCTTAAGCATTACGATTGACATGAAGATCTAGCTAGACCAAACATTCCTGAACGCAGAAGAGGAAGAAGTAGAAGTAGTAGGAAGCAGCTTTCCATCTGTCCAGATGATAGTGTTATTGTTGTTATATATGGAATGTAATCTAATATTTATAGCGATGATGGGTGTGCCTCACAATCCGAGCCACAGAGAGTTCTCATCGGCGTCTCCCGATTTGATACCGAGACTCATCAACGTCAGGGATGGAATATACTTTACAATATCACAGTGTCGGGATGGAAAATACAGACCATGTGTTGTCCATGCAGCATGTTCCCATCTCTCTCTGCTTGTTTTGTTAACTCTAACGGGAAGGTAATACCAGTACATTTGGAAAAATACATGCTGCAGGGGATACCGGATCAGCAGAGCTGTGCACTATCTGTCGCCTTTCGGTGCTCCTATCCTGAACCAGCTGCGAAACACATCTAAGGTTCTTGTCTTCCCTGCCACAACATTTTGTTTTATGTTGCATTTCCTCGTCCTAGAATAAAGTCTTGTTTCCTTCTACATGTATTCTTCCACCAGAAACTGTTCTCTCACTCAGTGTGGGGCTGTCACGAACTTGTTCTTTTCTATATTGAACACATAAACATTTCTCTGGTTGAACTAGTTCAGACATTCTTCCAAAAGTTTTATTGACCTTTCTGCTGTGATGATATATCTGACATTCTCTGTCTATTATGAGACTGTCACATGTGGACAAAGTTGTAATGTTATGTCACATGTGGACAAAGTTGTAATGTTATGTCACATGTGGACAAAGTTGTAATGTTATGTCACATGTGGACAAAGTTGTAATGTTATGTCACATGTGGACAAAGGTGTAATGTTATGTCACATGTGGACAAAGTTGTAATGTTATGTCACATGTGGACAAAGTTGTAATGTTATGGACAATATATAGATTTTTTAATAGTTATTTTACTATTTTTATTATAGTTATTTTTTAAAAGTAAATTACAAACTGTATGTTTTAATTTTAAAAACGGGAAAAAATTGTTTGAATATTCAAAAGGGCAAACGTATTTGGAACATATTTACTTCCGAACTTGATGGTATATCTGAACCACTGACAACTGATGAAATTGAACAACTTAAGCGGGATTATCCGATTATCTACAGCCAATGCCACGATCTTAAAAAGTCGTTCATGAAAGCTGTTAACACTAAAGGTAAGTCAGATGCTTAAAATCGGTTTACATGCATGACACTCTTTGAACCCTTTTGTGAAAATATCACGTTTCAAAGTTTCCCATTGACGTCTATGATTACACATGGATACCACCTTCGACTTTTTACAGAGCCCAATAGAGGTTAGTTAGTCGTCGGATCATGGTCACTGCAAACTGAACACGTGCATAGTCGCTCCGATCTCTCCCTGAGTGTATCCACCATTACACTTCTGCTGGCAGCACCGGTCCTATGCTGGTTAACCATCATACTTCTGCGCCCTCCAAAATGTTTACTTCTAGCAAAACCGCATTTCAATCCCTGATCTTTAATCCTAGCCATTGAAAAGGAATCATCATCCACATTAGTCTCACTCTCGCGTGTTATATCTCTTAAGGAGTTCAAAACGTCAGCGCGATCCATTGTCCCATCGCCTTGCGCCACAATCGCGCATGACGCCAGTTGACCCACTCTTTCACTGCCTCGAATACTCACATGTCTCGGCACGAAAATAAATATAACTACTTTCAGCCTTCTCTTTCTCAATGCCTCAATCCACTGTTCGCAAACGAGACCCACTTGTACCTTCGTAATCATATTCATAGTCACTCAAGATGCAGACCTGCGTTACCTTCTGTGTGCATACACACTCAACTGCCCTGATCATCGTCATAGTCTCCATGGTCATGCTACTCGTAGTGAAAGCAAAGGCACCACTCTCCTCCCT
>CM067304.1:5124021-5187433 GCA_034231615.1 Meghimatium bilineatum
AGGTACATAAGTCTGTTGTGTCAACCTGATATTTGTGAGATAAGTGGTGACACAATATCTGACACATACGCTGCAGATACTAAGTGTATCTGCCCTTCACATGAGTAAGCTGTGACTTAAAAAGCGAAAGTCAGAGCCAGAACAAAAGATTGTTTCATACTTCTAAACATTACAGGGGTGTTAAACTGTGGTATACAAAGTAAAAGTCAGAGCACAAGCTATTTTGTTCTTCTCCCCATTACAGGGGTGTTAAACTGTGACCTATAAAGTGAGAGCCCGAACAGAAGATATTTCCTACTTCAAACTGTAGCCCCAATTTAATTATATACATGCACGAGGGGATAAGAAAGATCTTAAATAACAAAATAAGTAGTACATGTTTCTTAATCCTCAGGAGAACGTGATTATAGCCACGCTGATTCGGTGACCATATACGACATTGAAGTTGGATATACTGTTTATTATAACGAGGCTAAAGAGCGACAATACGCATCCTTCAAATAAGTTTTATATGGAAAACCTAGCAGTTTACAGCTCGGATGATGACGATAGATAATGTTATAGCAAGCCAAGATGTGATTGGTTTAAAACATGATCATATGAGCATGGCAACTAATAGCAACAGCACAAACTGCAACAACACCACCGACAAATAATACTGTAATTCACAACACAATCATGACACACAGCACACAACACAATTATGACACAGCACACAACACAATCATGATACACGGAGCACAACACAATCATGACACACAGCAGACAACACAATTATGACACAAGCACACAACACAATCATGTGACACAGCGCACATAAAAAGCCGGCTTAGACCATCACAGCTATATCTCTAACTCCTTGTATCTGGATCGTTCTTGACTTCTTGCCAGGCCACGATGTTAAACTATTTGATATTTTCTGTTCTCTGCCTCCTTTGCCGTCAAGCTTTCCTGTTGTAACTATAACAATAACAATGCATAACCAAATATGTGTAACAAAAACCGAACATAATAATTATAACATCAGAGGACATATGTTAGATAATATAACATCAGAGGACAGTTGTTAGATAATATAACATCAGAGGACAGTTGTTAGATAATATAACATCAGAGGACAGTTGTTAGATAATATAACATCAGATGACAGCTGTTAGATAATATAACATCAGAGCTGTTAGATAATATAACAGAGAACAGCTGTTAGATAATATAACATCAGAAGACAGCTGTTAGATGATATAACAGAGGACAGCTGATAGATGATATAACAGCGGACAGTTGTTAGATAATATAACAGAGGACAGCTGTTAGATAATATAACATCAGAGGACAGCTGTTAGATGATATAACAGATGACAGCTGTTAGATGTTATAACAGAGGACAGTTGTTAGATAATATAACAGAGAACAGCTGTTAGATAATATAACAGAGGACAGTTGTTAGATAATATAACAGAGGACAGTTGTTAGATAATATAACAGAGGACAGCTGTTAGATAATACAAAAGCATTATATCAAAAATGTCGAAGTTCAGTAAGAACAAAAGATGGAATGAGTGAATCGTTTGAAACCAAATCGGGAGTAAGACAAGGATGTATCCTTTTACCTTTACTTTTAAACATAGCATATACATGAACAGAATAATAAAAGAAGCTCAAATCAACAAAGAGGCATCCGTTGCAAATAAACCTGATGAGGAAGTTAATAATGAAATCAACGAACTAATATTTGCTGATGTTCAAAGTATAATATATGAAAATGAGGAACAAGTGTCACATCACATTAATACATTGCTATTATTATTATGTAAAAAGTACAAAATGAAATTAACGTAAAAAAACCAGAAGTTATAAAAATTTGCAATTCTGTAACACCAATGAATATAACAATAGATAACACCAAAGTGAAACAAGCTAAAGAATTTAAATATCTAGGTAGCATTTTTTCCCGAAAATGTAAGATTAGAGAGAGAAATAGAAACAAGATGCCAGAAAGAAAACACAGTGACTTACCCATTTTCACCATTACTTCTCCACACAACGATCCGAATGGAAATCCAAAGACATAATATCTACAATTTTTATACCAACACTCTGCAACCAATGTCAAACATGGTCTTTAACAGTCTCACAGCAGCAGAGAAAAATCGTTACATGTGAAATGAAGTGTATGAGATAAACTGCAATGGTTACTAAATTAATAGAATGAGAAATGAAGAGATTAGGAAAAGGGGTTGATATAGCATCATGTATTGAATATATTGAAAGACAGCAAGTAAAATGGTTTGATCAACTTATGAGAATGTACCCAAGCCAAATACAAGAACATATAACAAAAGAATATCCGGACATAAAGTCAAAGTTAGACCAAGAAAACAGTGGATAGAAAACTTCAAGATAACCTCCAACAAACATGAACTTAATGCACCTACGGCGACATATCTGTCCTTGGAACGACAGCTGACACTTCCACCCCCAAGCCGTAACGGCAAGTGCGGATACTATTAACCATCATTCACATGGGGACAGATAATATACCATATGAATAAAATGATAATAAAAAGATGATAACAAATGTAATACAATAATGTCGGAAACGGTTGACGTTTCGACCAAAGTCTCCCTGTTGTAACTATTTCCCCAAACCTCACATTCTCATAATGTGGAAAAACAATTAAGACGCTCAAGATAAGTACGTAATATCCATTTTTGTATTTCACTCTTTCAGCAACTTTCTCGTTTCTTTTTCCAGCTGTCATTTTTCACTTTCTGTATTTGAAATAAAAATAAACTTCAGTTGTAAATGCACAGTTTGTTTTGTACTTATTCTTGCACGTGCCTATATATTGTTTAATCGAATCAGACAATTGACCTTCTCCTTCTTACGAACATTGTCTACTGTTGGTCTTCACCACTTTCTGTTTTAGATTTGGTGACGAACTAATGTTGTGTTTATGATGTGTTTTTATTTTGATGACAAACTAATGTTATTTATGGTGTGTTTTGAATGTATTTTACTGAGATGGTGGAGGCTGCCCATATGTTACATCACGAACAATTATGACAGTTATTGACATGCGAAAGGTGAAGGTTCACACACGTTAATGTCAACAATACTTTTCTTTATATAATCGTTTTTCTAAATATGTGGAACTAATTGTTTAGTTTATTTCGTATATTTTCAATAAATATATATTTCGTATATTATACAAATTTTCAATTTGTAAAATAACACGGTTGAAAAACATATGGAAAAACAACAAAGCAGAAACGAAACTGCTAATGCTACAAAATTTTATTTTTCCGGTTGCAATATGTGGCTGCGAAACTAGGATGCTAAGTAAATTAGCGGCAAAGAAGATCAACGCCTATGAGATAAAATGCTACACAAAGATACTTAGAATGGAAGGGAAAAACAAGAGAGTCTCAGATATTATAAACACATTGAAGATTCCAGAGTGTTGATTACTAAACACAATAACAATAAGAAAACTACACCTGTTTGGTCATATAAAGAAACACAACTGTTTAGAAAGACAAATAATGGAGGGCAGAGTAAACCAAAAGACTATTTTAAAAGCAAAAACTTCAAGCACAGCCCTGCTGTTACACAAAGTCTTCCTTCTACCCTATTAGTAGATGGCTGTCTAACTTCAAGCAAAACTCTGCTGTTACACAAAGTCTTCCTTCTACCCCATTAGTAGATGGCTGTCTAACTTCAAGCAAAACTCTGCTGTTACACAAAGTCTTCCTTCTACCCCATTAGTAGATGGCTGTCTAACTTCAAGCAAAACTCTGCTGTTACACAAATTCTACATTCTACCCCATTAGTAGATGGCTGTCTAACTTCAAGCAAAACTCTGCTGTTACACAAATTCTACATTCTACCCCATTAGTATATAGATGTATAACTTCAAGCAAAACTCTGCTGTTACACAAAGTCTTCCTTCTACCCCATTAGTAGATAGATGTATAACTTCAAGCAAAACTCTGCTGTTACACAAATTCTACATTCTACCCCATTAGTAGATGGCTGTCTAACTTCAAGCAAAACTCTGCTGTTACACAAAGTCTTCCTTCTACCCCATTAGTAGATGGCTGTCTAACTTCAAGCAAAACTCTGCTGTTACACAAAGTCTTCCTTCTTCACCATTAGTTAATGGTTGTCTAACTTCAAGCAAAACTCTGCTGTTACACAAAGTCTTCCTTCTACCCCATTAGTAGATGTCTGTCTAACTTCAAGCAAAACTCTGCTGTTACAAAAAGTCTTCCTTCTTCCCCACTAGTTAATGGTTGTCTAACTTCAAGCAAATCTCGGCTGCTACACAAAGTTTTCCTTCTACCCCATTAGTAGATGGCTGTCTAACTTCAAGCAAAACTCTGCTGTTACACAAAGTCTTCCTTCTACCCCATTAGTAGATGGATGTCTAACTTCAAGCAAAACTCTGCTGTTACACAAAGTCTTCCTTCTACCCCATTAGTAGATGGCTGTCTAACTTCAAGCAAAACTCTGCTGTTACACAAAGTCTACATTCTACCCCATTAGTAGATAGATGTATAACTTCAAGCAAAACTCTGCTGTTACACAAAGTCTTCCTTCTACCCCATTAGTAGATGGCTGTCTAACTTCAATCAAAACTCTGCTGTTACACAAAGTCTTCCTTCTACCCCATTAGTAGATGTCTGTCTAACTTCAAGCAAAACTCTGCTGTTACACAAAGTCTTCCTTCTTCACCATTAGTTAATGGTTGTCTAACTTCAAGCAAAACTCTGCTGTTACACAAAGTCTTCCTTCTACCCCATTAGTAGATGGCTGTCTAACTTCAAGCAAAACTCTGCTGTTACACAAAGTCTACTTTCTACCCCATTAGTAGATGGCTGTCTAGCTTCAAGCAAAGCCCTACTGTTACATTTAGGATGTGATAAAGTTCCAGACAACTGCTTCATCAAAAAATGACAGATGTACATTAATCTGGTTCTTCAAGTACAACTCCACAACCTGGCACAGGGAACTAGAGTGATGGAAGAATACTCAAAGTTATATCATCATCAACATTAGCAATACCATCATTAGCATACCATTCACCACCATCATCATTATCATCCTCACCATCATCCTGATCCTTATAATCACTAACATCTGGAAACATCATTAATATCATATTCAGTGTCAGTAACATCATCAACAACATGAACTTCATTACTATCATTAACGACAGCAGTATTATCAGCATCATTAACATCACCAATATCATCATCATTAACATGATAATCATGATCTGTACCATTAACATCACAGCATCGTTAGCATCATCATCATCAGTATCAGTAACATCATTACCATTATTAGCACCATTAACATCCTCAACATCATCACCACCATTAACATCTTCAACATCATCACGACCATTAACATCCTCAACATCATCACCACCATTAACATCCTCAACATCATCACCACCATTAACATCCTCAACATCATTAGCATTATTAACATCATCATAATTAACAGCATCATTAACACCATCACCAACATTATCATCATCAACATCAGCAGCATCATCTATTTTCTATGAGCCTCCCCGTCCTCCACTATCAGTTTGCTAGGTGCGACACAATATCCGTGTTTACTCCACATAATGGTCCCTGTCAGTATGTTTGTCACGTAACAATATCGATTGTAATCCACTAAACGGTAGATGTCGATTCCCTACAGTATACAGTGTTGTTTTGAGTTTCCGAATGGTTTCTAAGTGATTCTCAAATTCTTTACTGACATCCCTCTCTTTCGTATAGATTCTGTAAACCAATGTGGCGGTGACGTATAGATTCTGTAAAACAATGTGGCGGTGATGTATAGATTCTGTAAAACAATATGGCGGTGATGTATAGATTCTGTAAAACAATGTGGCGGTGATGTATAGATTCTGTAAAACAATGTGACAGTGAAGGTCTGGTTGTGCAATCTTCTATTAAGCATGCAATATCCCCGGTGTATGTTGCCACATTGAGACGTGGTCGATCTTGGGGCATGACCGGGCTACAGTAAAGACCTGTGCACAGAAAATAAACTTGACATTTAAGGCAGATTTTGGTCTACTTCCGTGCATTTCGTTGGTTGGCCCTGGCGTATTGGACATTTTTTGTCTCCAAGTGTATGAATAGTGACCAACAAAACCACGAAAATCATCACAACAGTAACGAATGAAGTCTAGTTTACTTTCAGCACAGAGGCCTTTGCCGATGTTCTCGCTTGAGGCGTGCTCGAGGAGAATAATTTATTATTAAATTGTTTTTTTCTCCTAAAACTTTATGAACCCCTTTCTCCTAAAATGCTATGAAACCCTTCTCCTAAAACTCTATAAACCACTTTCTCTTAAAACTCTATGAACCCCTTTCTGACCATTTATCGCATCTCCCTGACGTCCTCTTGTCCACACCCACCCCACCTTTGAAATCTCTCACCGCTCACCAGGGGGATTTCACCCATTTCGCAAACCTTGTTGTCTCTATTACATTCAGAGTATGGCAACACATTTTCCCATTTATTTTATCCGCACAATTCATATCATAAATGAAACAATATAAATTCTTTAATTTTATTGCCTTATTTGGAAGAGGAAATGCCACACGATCAGGCTTTAATTTGACTTAACACCTGAACTTGATATTTGTCTGGACACGTTTGGAAATGATAACAATACTAATGACGCAGAGAGCTTCCATACACTGAGTTTTATAATACTGTAAAAGGTCGATGCTCGTCTGCCTGCTGTAAGCTACTAATCTCCTCATGTTTCGTCTCCTCTTTTTCCCGTTCTTTTCAACTCTCCTTGAAATAACTATTCAAACTACTTATCTCGTCATCCCTGTGTGGAGCAGCTATTTCCTATTCCTTTTTTTTTCAAATGCGTGTTTCTATTTTAAATGTGTTTTTTTGTTTGTTTTGTGTTCTATTGTCTCGAGGAAGACTTATTAGTCGAAACATAGTCTGCGTTTTGTCTCCTTCGCTAGTATGTCTTGTTCATAAACAGTGGCAATACTTCACTTTCTTCCGTTTTTTCCTTATTTTGTCTTGTGTTTCTCCAGCCTTCATTTTCCCAGGCCGTCGGGTTGTTTACTGACATGCTGACTTGTCTCTTCTGTTAATCGTAAGTGTGAGTTGTCATCTCCAGTCAAGCTTCAGTCATCTTCAGATATATAAAAACTCGCAGACACCGTCATCCATCGTGTCCTAGTTATCTCAGAAGTGTATCATTACAGAGATGGGTCAACAGATCTGACAGAAGTGTATCATTACAGAGATAGTTCAACAGATCTGACAGAAGTGTAACATTACAGAGATAGTTCAACAGATCTGACAGTAGTGTAACATTACAGAGATGGTTCAACAGATCTGACAGAAGAATGATGAACTGGTTGTCTCAGATGTGTATGATACGCTCCTGGCAGGATGTGATGATTCGGAGATACTGCCAAACTGGACTGCAGTCCATTCGCTGACCAAACATACATCCATATACAACTCTACCATAACTATATCTTTGAGATAACAAAACTTATACGAGTTCAGGTGTTACCTCGGTGAATAACCAGATGATGATATGTGTTTTTATTCAATATGTTATAAGCTGTCAAGTGCTACCTGCTCGCGTCTAAAGGGATCACTTTATCATCAAAGCAGCCTACTCACAGCAAAGGGATTAATGTATCATTGTCGTTCATCAAAGCAGCCTGATCACAGCTAAAGGGATTAATGTATCGCCAACATAATCACCCTGTTAAAAAATTATTCATAGATTTAATGTATTGTTGTCGGGTTCATAAGACTTATATAACATTAACTAGTAATTGTAAAACGGGTATGAATATTTGCTCTATGTGAAAATTCAAAACACATTTTCCCATACATGCATAACCACGTGACACATTACCTTTGTTGTGAATGCACAAATATCAATTTGATCCAATTTTAAAATTTTAAATCTTTACTAAATTATATCCAATAAAAATGATAGCTGCTGACTCTCTCCAGCATTTCTGTTTTTGAATGATTGCATTTATTGTGTGGACAAACTACGACCTTTCAAAGCACTGAGATGTAAATTTCATCCAGCATGCATTAATTATTTCCATATTCGTGATATCTGATCTGTGGTTGACCCACGGTTTAATGATATATATACAGTCAGAAACGTGTCATAAAATGACTGACAGAAGAAGTTCATCGAATGAGGTGTTAATATTTCATCAAGTTTATATTAAATGTAAATTGACAACACTGAAAGAAAATGCACATTCCGCTTGTGTTGTTGGTTATTGCGGTGATTGCTGCGGTGATGACAGTCACGGCAACACCTAGTTCATCTGTAAGTTATTTTGTCAAATGTGTAAATGCTTGTTATATATTATCTAGTTATAGTAAAACGTACTAATCAAAGTAGAATTTTTTTTCTGCTGTGATTTTCTAGCAATAATTACATCTATTAGTTTACCATATATTTCTATAATACAAAATAAGCTAATAGTGAGACTGCTGTAAACCCGTATAACAATAGAACTTACGTCTACCACAAGCTGGTTCAGCTTGACAATGTACGCTCAGACTATTGGCTGTGAGTATACAAAATATAAATAATAGTATACAAGACCGTTTCAACCATTAGGTCTTTATCAAGAAAATACAAGGCCAGGAAATAAACAGTAAAAATAAAGACACTATCACAAATACGTTACTATCTGGTCTTAGTGGCTTTGACAGACGGTCTGAAGTAAGCTTGTATCTTTTGAAGTTAATGTGATAAGAGCAGGGCTGGATTTCTCATAATTTAATCTGAAAATCTAAAAAGACGCATGACAATTCCACGTCACTGGGTTGTTGCTACTTACGCCTCCATCTTCGTGCTTCCACGTCACTGGGTTGTTGCTACTTACGCCTCCATCTTCGTGCTTCCACGTCACTGGGTTGTTGCTACTTACGCCTCCATCTTCGTGCTTCCACGTCACTGGGTTGTTGCTACTTACGCCTCCATCTTCGTGCTTCCACGTCACTGGGTTGTTGCTACTTACGCCTCCATCTTCGTGCTTCCCCTCTGTTCGTTATTGAATTCTCAAAAGTCCTAGCACTGTTATACAGACTAGTTCTCCATGTCTGTGGTTTTTCCGCTAGTTTTTCTCCGTTTTCTAACGTGATGACAAAGGAACTCATAGATGTTGAGCGAACATCTTTGTATTGCCGAAATGTATTCGATGACAAGACATTTCGCGACACTTTTCCTGTAGATGTCTGGCAGTGAATATTATGTCAAACGTACCTCTGTCATGTCTGAAGATAATTAGCTATCTGGGAAGCGACCTGTCTCAGTGTGGGCTTGCAGTATGTTTATCAGTACCCTAGCCAGGATCTTGCATGCTATAGAGATCAGGGATATGCCTCGACGGTTGTCGCAAGCTAGGCGATCTCCTTTTCGCTTGTATAGATAGATATATGATGGAAGCATCATTGAAGTCTTATTTTATCGATTCCAGGTTCTACATTGTCTGGAATAACTCTGTGAGTTTATCAGTCATAACAACGTCACTGACGGCGTAAACTTCGGCTAGAATGGTATTTGGACATGGCGCTTTTCTTACGGACACCTTTCAAATTGCTCTCTCCAGCTCCTCAATACAAAGGGGGCTCCGATAATGAATGATTGGTATTTTCGTGATGCGCGCAATCGCTTCGTGGTTATTATTCGAGGTGCAGTTTAGTAAATTTGTCAATTATACCAGTAGTATACAAGATGTACACAGATCTGGACGTCATGCGATTTCATAAGAAATGTGTATCAACGTGAAACACTAAATAATCCAGAGCACATGTACATCTTTACAACATGACTTGAGAACAATGACTGGATATTTCCCTGCATTTACTGTATAAATAACTTCATTATGCTACCAGGCACTTTACCCAATTCGCGATTGACATGTGCAGTAATATCTTTTAAAATATTCGACTTCACACAAATCTGCACTAAATACCCTTGTTTTTTTTTGTTTCTTGTTGTTCGTCCATCACAAGTGATGATGACCATTTGTTACATCCACTTTTGAAAATTCAATTTTAGTTATGTCCTTCATTATGCGTTCGTAGATGGCTAATGAGCCCTATTCGAGCTGTACATGTCCTTGGACAGTTTGGACATGGAATAACGACTGTAGACGGATCTTGGTCTATCCGTGACTTTCTAGCTGCTCTCCGCTGTTGAGCTGCTGCATTTCTCTTCTTTTCACAAGATGATGCTCTCTTTTTTATTTTAGAACGCCATGTAGATCTATTTTGTGCAAGTTCTTCCCATGTATCGTGGTCTATTTCAAAGGCTTTCAGTGAGTCCTTTAACGAGTCCTTGTAGCGCTTCCTTTGGCCACCTAATACCCACAATTCATGTGACGGATGTGTCACAAACAATATACATTAAAGCACAGAGAATTTATATACATCATGTGTTCGTTGACCAGGTTACCACCACACATCCCACCCCCATATCTCTGCCTTTTTTGGAAATATAACAAGAGAATATTCACTTTTAAAAGTTATCTTATATGAACATCGTCAATCGTCGAGGTAGGATATGTGGTAAAGAAAAATATGGTTCCCTAAAATCCAGGAATATTTTGTTCTTGAATTGTTCACACACATTTCTAAGACTGAGGATACTGATGTTTGTCTTATTTAATGTATTTCGAGATTCCGCTGTGGCAACCTTGAGATCCTAATGGATCTTGATTTAATTTAGTAATACTACTAAAAGTAATATAACGAAAAGTTGCCCGTACAAGCATATAACGAAATGAGATCAGGGAAAAAAAGCCAGAGGAAGACCACGAAAAAGATGAATAGAAAACGCCAGGGACATCCTGTACAGATACGGTCATAGCACAGCCGAGGCCACACATCTGGCGATAGAACGCAAGCTCGTGCTCCAATCACAACGTCAAGAGTGGATCACAAACCACCTGGGGAAAGACAATAGACTAAAAGTAATAACACTATTACTATTATAATAATATTACTAGTACCACTACCACTACTACTGTTACTAGTACTACTACCACTGCTACTACTTCTAAAATTACTAATGCGAATACTACTACTACTACTACTACTACTACTACAACTACTACTACTATCACTACTACTGTTACTGTTACTATTACTACTACTATTCTACTACTAGTATTAATATTACGAATACTATTTCTGTTTCTCCTACTACTATTACTAATACGAATGCTACAACTACCTCAATGGGAGCCGCTTTAGCGCAGTGGTTAACTCACTAGCTTCGCATATGAAGCTACGGCAACCGTAGTCGTAACCTTCGATAGCAGTTACCATGTTGTTCCGACAGGCCGACATTGTGCTTGAACTAGTTATAGGCGCGGCGTGGGTGGTCGGAACAACAAAGAAACTTGTCGCAAGAGCCAGAGTTGTGTCCTGATCTGTTTCGGCAGCATTCGACTAGCGAGTCGAATGGCTGCTGGAACAGAGGGCGGAGCACAAATGGGAAAGCCCCACGTGCTGTGAGGCCAGTTTCTAATCAAGAACCCCTATGGCATTAATAAATGATATGGGTTACTTTACTTTACTTTACTACCTCCATTTCATCCTTCTTTATCCATCCATCAATCCATCCATTTATCCATCCGTCTATCTATCTGTCTGTCTAAGTAAATATATAAATACATATATGTTTGTGCGCATGCGAGAGTGTGTTTGCGTGTGTATGTGTGTTCGTGTGAAATTCACAATCGACATTTATCTTCATATTCTGCGCTGTTATCTGTGAATGTTTTCACTGTTTTCTATAATGTGGTACTTGCGCCTTTCAGGGCCCATCTAGTGAACAGGGTGCAAGTGATAGCTCTGTTAGAAGTGGACGCGGACATAGTCACACGGAATCTACAAGGATTGCGAAAAGAAGTTTGAGCGTTCCTAATACTCTTGATGGTGATGAATACATATGGTACCGATCTAGCGCGGAAGATGATAATGACGTTGTTGAAGAAAGGGGTCTCATTAACCTGTAAGTATTATTAGTGTTCTCAGAAGGAACAGCCTAAGAATTTCCCAGCAGTCACTATATTGGGTGCCACCCGGAGTAAGAAGAAGAGGGAGACCTAGAGAAACTCTACGAAGAACCATTAATAGAGAAGGCAAGTCAATGAACCTAAACAACACGCAAGAATTGAAAGACCTGGCAACACAAAGACAGAAATGGAAAGCTATGGTTTCTGCCCTAAGCGCCGCCTATGGCCCTGGAGAAACATAACATAACATTATAGTGTAGAAGTGCGTGGTCTGGTTAAAGAGTAAGTATTATAGTGTAGAAGAACGTGGTCTGGTTAAAGAGTAAGTATTATAGTGTAGAAGTACGTGGTCTGGTTAAAGTGTAAGTATTATAATGTAGATTGTGTTAAAGTGTAAGTATTATAATGTAGATTGTGTTAAAGTGTAAGTATTATAATGTAGATTGTGTTAAAGTGTAAGTATTATAATGTAGATTGTGTTAAAGTGTAAGTATTATAGTCAGTGCCGGATTTACCTATAAGCTAAACAAGCCCAAATTTATTTTATGTCACTATCTATGTATTCTTAATTAAAAAGCCCCATATCTCAAATAGCTTAGACCCCATATCTCAAATAGCTTAGGGCCCATATCTCAAATAGCTTAGGGCCCCATATCTCAAATAGTTTAGACCCCATATCTCAAATAGCTAAGGGCCCCATATCTCAAATAGCTTAGGGCCCCATATCTCAAATAGCTTAGAGCCCCATATCTCAAATAGTTTAGGGCCACATATCTCAAATACCTTAGGGCCCCATATCTCAAATAGCTTAGGGCCACATATCTCTAATAGCTTAGAGCCCCATATCTCAAATAGCTTAGAGCCCCATATCTCAAATAGCTTAGGGTCCCATATCTCAAATAGCTTAGACCCCATATCTCAAATAGCTTAGACCCCATATCTCAAATAGCTTAGGGCCCCATATCTCAAATAGCTTAGACCCCATATCTCAAATAGCTTAGACCCCATATCTTAAATAGCTTAGTGCCCCATATCTCAAATAGCTTAGGGCCCCATATCTCAAATAGCTTAGAGCCCCATATCTCAAATAGCTTAGGGCCACATATCTCAAATACCGTAGGGCCCCATATCTCAAATAGCTTAGGGCCCCATATCTCTAATAGCTTAGAGCCCCATATCTCAAATATCTTAGAGCCCCATATCTCAAATAGCTTAGGGCCCCATATCTCAAATAGCGTAGGGCCCCATATCTCAAATAGCTTAGGGCCCCATATCTCTAATAGCTTAGAGCCCCATATCTCAAATAGCTTAGAGCCCCATATCTCAAATAGCTTAGGGCCCCATATCTCAAATAGCTTAGAGCCCCATATCTCAAATAGCTTAGAGCCCCATATCTCAAATAGCTTAGGGCCACATATCTCAAATAGCTTAGATCCCCATATCTCAAATAGCTTAGGGCCCCATATCTCTAATAGTTTAGAGCCCATATCTCAAATAGCTTAGAGCCCCATATCTCAAATAGCTTAGGGCCCCATATCTCAAATAGCGTAGGGTCCCATATCTCAAATAGCTTAGGGCCCCATATCTCTAATAGCTTAGAGCCCCATATCTCAAATAGCTTAGAGCCCCATATCTCAAATAGCTTAGGGCCCCATATCTCAAATAGCTTAGAGCCCCATATCTCAAATAGCTTAGAGCCCAATATCTCAAATAGCTTAGGGCCACATATCTCAAATAGCTTAGAGCCCCATATCTCAAATAGCTTAGGGCCCCATATCTCTAATAGCTTAGAGCCCCATATCTCAAATAGCTTAGAGCCCCATATATCAAATAGCTTAGGGCCCCATATCTCAAATAGCGTAGGGTCCCATATCTCAAATAGCTTAGGGCCCCATATCTCTAATAGCTTAGGGCCCCATATCTCAAATAGCTTAGAGCCCCATATCTCAAATAGCTTAGAGCCCCATATCTCAAATAGCTTAGGGCCACATATCTCAAATAGCTTAGTGCCCCATATCTCAAATAGCTTAGGGCCCCATATCTCTAATAGCTTAGAGCCCCATATCTCAAATAGCTTAGAGCCCCATATCTCAAATAGCTTAGGGCCCCATATCTCAAATAGCGTAGGGTCCCATATCTCAAATAGCTTAGGGCCCCATATCTCAAATAGCGTAGGGTCCCATATCTCAAATAGCTTAGGGCCCCATATCTCTAATAGCTTAGAGCCCCATATCTCAAATAGCTTAGGGCCCCATATCTCAAATAGCTTAGGGCCCCATATCTCAAATAGCTTAGTGCCCCATATCTCTAATAGCTTAGAGCCCCATATCTCAAATAGCTTAGGGCCCCATATCTCAAATAGCTTAGTGCCCCATATCTCAAATAGCTTAGTGCCCCATATCTCTAATAGCTTAGAGCCCCATATCTCAAATAGCTTAGAGCCCCATATCTCTAATAGCTTAGAGCCCCATATCTCAAATAGCTTAGAGCCCCATATCTCAAATAGCTTAGAGCCCCATATCTCAAATAGCTTAGGGTAATATACAATGTTTACTATCCAACTTCAGTGACACTATACAATGCTTACTATCCAACTGTCAAACAATAAATAATGGCATACCATGAACTGAATTTCATAAAGTGGATGTAACAAGTGGTAGTCATCATCTGCTGTTGACGAACAACATTGTATAAGTTATGCAGCCAATGAAATGAAAGCACGGGGAAAACTGAGACTGACGTTTCAACCCAACAGTCCTTTATCAAAACATAATGTAAGAAGAGAAGTTCAAGATACATCTGTTCACTCGTTCAAACATCTCAACAATTTATTTCACAGATTTTCAAAATATGTACAGTCTTACATTTCACCAATTATATGTACAGACAAATATTTCTTCTAATATCTGTACAAGCTCTCAAATATTTCTTCTAATATATGTACATCTCTCAAATATTTCTTCTAATATATGTACATCTCTCAAATATTTATTCTAATATCTTTACAAGCTCTCAAATATTTCTTCCATTATATGCAGTGTCAAATATTTCTTTCATTATATATAGTGTCAAATATTTCTTCCTTCTTCTTCTTTTTCTGCGTTCATTCTCAAACTCCTGCAGATCAGCAGGATGTAGTCCGGAGAACGGAATGAGTTGTGTTATGGTTCACAGAATTGCAGCGATATCTGCGCCTTTCGGTCTTACACATCCGACTTCAGCATGCCTGATCACTGACCCTATATGGGATGGGACAGCCAACTCCATCCCATAACCTACTTAGTCGCCTCTTACGACATGCATGGAAGGTAAACAGTGTTGCTATTCTTTGCTCCCCTTTCGGGCCCAGGCAACACACGGGCGACAGCACACGGAAATATTTCTTCCAATATCTGTACAATCTCTCAAACATTTCTTCCAATATCTGTACAATCTCTCAAACATTTCTTCCAATATCTGTACAATCTCTCAAACATTTCTTCCAATATCTGTACAATCTCTCAAATATTTCTTCCAATATCTGTACAATCTCTCAAACATTTCTTCCAATATCTGTACAATCTGTCAAACATTTCTTCCAATATCTGTACAATCTCTCAAACATTTCTTCCAATATCTGTACAATCTCTCAAATATTTCTTCCAATATCTGTACAATCTCTCAAACATTTCTTCCAATATATGTACAATCTGTCAAACATTTCTTCCAATATCTGTACAATCTCTCAAACATTTCTTCCAATATCTGTACAATCTGTCAAACATTTCTTCCAATATCTGTACAATCTCTCAAACATTTCTTCCAATATCTGTACAATCTCTCAAATATTTCTTCCAATATCTGTACAATCTCTCAAACATTTCTTCCAACATCTGTACAATCTGTCAAACATTTCTTCCAATATCTGTACAATCTCTCAAACATTTCTTCCAATATCTGTACAATCTCTCAAATATTTCTTCCATTATCTGTACAATCTCTCAAACATTTCTTCCAATATCTGTACAATCTCTCAAACATTTCTTCCAATATCTGTACAATCTCTCAAACATTTCTTCCAATATCTGTACAATCTCTCAAATATTTCTTCCAATATCTGTACAATCTCTCAAACATTTCTTCCAATATCTGTACAATCTGTCAAACATTTCTTCCAATATCTGTACAATCTCTCAAACATTTCTTCCAATATCTGTACAATCTCTCAAATATTTCTTCCAATATCTGTACAATCTCTCAAACATTTCTTCCAATATCTGTACAATCTCTCAAATATTTCTCCCAATATCTGTACAATCTCTCAAACATTTCTTCCAATATCTGTACAATCTCTCAAACATTTCTTCCAATATCTGTACAATCTCTCAAACATTTATCCATCTCTCCTGTCTCAGCGCATTAATACATTACCAACCGACTGATGTCAATAGCTTTCTCACATATACATCCTCTCATCACTCTGCCCGTCGGGATTCCCGTCTATTCTCTTAACTTCGTCTTCTTTGGCGCCTGTGTGGTGGTTAGGAGTCGATGATGAATGTATTCCACTGTTGCCTATACCCTGACAATGTCCTCAAGTTTGTCCTGACAATGTCCTCAAGTTTGTCCTGACAATGTCCTCAAGTTTGCCATATTTCGAATGTGCAGTCTTTTTCGCCAGAACACCCTCTTGAACACTCGGAGTTCTTCCTCTTTGGACATGGTCAAACTGGTTCTTATTTTCCACCCCCACAGCGCTGCTGCTTGTCATATCCTACTCAGACACCTTCCTCTTCTCCAGTCGGATCTCAAGACGAGAAACGTATTATGTGACCACCCCCACCCCATCTGGTTGCATACAGGTGTGACAAGAATCTCAGGTATCTACTGGTTCAGAGTCATTTCAATCCTGACGCACTTAACCATTTTGGCGCCATCAGCTGCGAATCAGATGCTAATCCTTTGTATATGTTACCCAGACATAATCTGTCACATCCCCCAAAGACACATTAAAGAGAGTTTCACATGCTTGTCCCGTAACGTCATCCGTTCTATCATATGCAACCGTTACGGCATTACGTATACAGGTGAGACTGGAAAGAAGCTTGCGGACAGATACTGCCAACAAATGCACTGCATCAAAAACCATTTGGGTTATCCAGTGGACGTCCACTTCAATGGCATGTGCTATCGTTGCGCCCAGGACATTCACGTTACGGCCATTACGTCGTGCTTCTGTGCCGACCGGACCGGTCTTGTGCTAGAGAATCGCTACATATATCAATTGTGCTCTCTTAAACACTTCGGGATCAATGAGCGACTGTCTTATGGATGATATCAAGTTGTTTCATCATTTCTCTGTTTGTCTCGTGTCACATGTATGTAGTTATGTTTTGTGTATTCCTTGTCCGTGTTGTCTCACCTCTGACCTAACTTCGATCTCTCCCGTCCATCTCCACTTTACAGTTAACTAGGTCATGTGAACGTCTATAGTGTTGTTCTTACCTGTCGTTTTCTGTAGGGTATGTTGCCTTGATAAAATCGTTTTGGTAGAAACGTCGATTTGTGTGTGTCATTATGTGTTTCTCCAGTAATTTATCACCATCAGGTGCCATTCCGACTGGAGTAGGCGATTATGGCTCTCCACAGCTCTCTATCTTCAGTATTATGTATCAGGATCGTTGTTTTTCATTGCCGTGCCAGGTTGTTAAACTGTCTAATATTTTCTCAAGTTGTCGTCTTCTGTCTCTTTTGCCCTTAGTCTTACCTGTTGTGATTACGTTGTGAAACATTCGTGTTTCATAACGTGTCCAAAAAATTAAGATTATCTTTTTTCTTATATTATTGATTAAGCTCAGTCTCGCATTTGACTCTTTCAACACCTCCACATTAGTTCTCCTAACAGTCCATGTTATTGATCTACTTTCAACACCTCCACATTAGTTCTCCTGACAGTCAATGGTATTGATCTACTTTCAACATCTCCACATTAGTTTACTTGACAGCACATGATATTTATCTACTCTCCGGGTGTAGGAGTGCGTGAAAATGAGCGAGCTAGCACACTGGCTACAAGAGCAACTGTGGTGGGCACTTTGAATATAGTCATAGATGTAATCTTCAAATTAATACTGGATCGACTACTGGAGAATGAAAATTCACTGGATAAAACAACATTATTGAAACTGAAGGAAAGTGGAATCAAGCTTGGGACAATCAGAGAAGGAAGAGATCAGGGGCGACTACGCGCAAGAATAATCAGTGTAAAACGGAAACGATATACCGACATACGTATCACCACCTTCTACAGTAGACTGAACACCGGTCTGTCCACAGTGCAAACACTTCAGTTCGTAAATACTTGAATACTGTAAAACCTGTATCCGCATGTCAAAATAGGTTGTTTAGTGAGATGGTTGATAATCTGGAAATTCACATTTAATTTCTGAATATTCACTTCTACAGCGAAAAAAATTATGTGGCGATCTTTTCAAAAAAGCCGTTGAATGACCCAAATGTCGTAGATTCGATAACCATCCATGAGTACAGCAACGACAGACACGTAAGTTCTGATAACTGAATGTATCAACCAATGATTAAATGTTTGGACAAACGATTGAAGTAATATTTTAAAGATCGACAGATGTTTGAGTAAATGTTTGAAAGAGTGTACAGAGGATTGAAGAAATGCTTGAGAGATTGTATAATTATAGTAATCGTTGAGATTGTATGAATTATTGGAATCATTATTGAATGATTAAACAAATAATTGAGGAAATGTGTTAGAGATTAAGCAGATGCATGAAGGAATGTTTGAGAGATTGTACAGATAATTGATACATGTTTGAATGATTGGACTGGGGATTACAGAAATGTTTAGGTGATTGAATAGATAATTTTTTTTTAAATGTAGTTTGGGAGATTAAAAATATTAGAGAAATGTTTGAGAGATTGTACAGATGTATGAAGGAATGTTTGAGAGATTGTACAGATGTATGAAGGAATGTTTGAGGGATTGTACAGATGTATGAAGGAATATTTGAGAGATTGTACAGATAATTGATACATGTTTGAATGATTGGACTGGGGATTACAGACATGTTTAGGTGATTGAATAGATAATTTTTTTTTTAAATGTAGTTTGGGAGATTAAAAATATTAGTGAAATGTTTGAGAGGCATGTATCAAGTGACATATTCTTTCCACAACGTTATCTTCATCGTGGATATTCTGAAAGTCTTTCTGTCCCGGGCAAGCAGGCCTGCATTGGCCCAGAGACATATACATACATTCTTCGATGTCGCTGATCCATCGTCAACGTGGTCTTCCTCTTCTTCTTTTTCCCGGCACTCTACCTTCCAGAATCAGCCTGTCGATACCATCATGTAGTTTTAAGTGCCAAAAATACTGCAGCTTCCTTATATTAATGTATGTGGAAGTTATCCTTCATTTAGTTTGAGTAATTTCAATGTTCTTCTTTTTCTCTGACCATGATATTCGTATGATCTTTCTTTCTATAGCACTTCATTTCAAATGGATTTATTGTTTTTGACATTGTCTTGTTTAAAGTGAAAGACTTATAGATTGACTAAAAGGTTGAGATATTGACAGAGTAAAGACATGACAGATGGAAGACGTTTAAAAGATTGACAGATTGAAGAAATGTTTGAGATTTCAACAGATTGAAGACGATTGAGAAAATGTTGGAAAGATTGATCTATCTATCTATCTATCTATCTATCTATCTATCTATCTATCTATCTATCTATCTATCTATCTATCTATCTATCTATCTATCTATCTATCTATCTATCTATCTATCTATCTATCTATCTATCTATCTATCTATCTATCTATCTATCTATCTATCTATCTATCTATCTATCTATCTATCTATCTATCTATCTATCTATCTATCTATCTATCTATCTATCTATCTATCTATCTATCTATCTATCTATCTATCTATCTATCTATCTATCTATCTATCTATCTATCTATCTATCTATCTATCTATCTATCTATCTATCTATCTATCTATCTATCTATCTATCTATCTATCTATCTATCTATCTATCTATCTATCTATCTATCTATCTATCTATCTATCTATCTATCTATCTATCTATCTATCTATCTATCTATCTATCTATCTATCTATCTATCTATCTATCTAATCTATCTATCTATCTATCTATCTATCTATCTATCTATCTATCTATCTATCTATCTATCTATCTATCTATCTATCTATCTATCTATCTATCTATCTATCTATCTATCTATCTATCTATCTATCTATCTATCTATCTATCTATCTATCTATCTATCTATCTATCTATCTATCTATATATCTATCTATCTGTCTGTCTGTCTGTCTGTCTGCCTGTCTGCCTGTCTGCCTGTCTGCCTGTCTGCCTGCCTGCCTGTCTGCCTGTCTGCCTGTCTGCCTGTCTGCCTGTCTGCCTGTCTGCCTGTCTGCCTGTCTGCCTGTCTGCCTGTCTGCCTGTCTGCCTGCCTGCCTGCCTGCCTGTCTGTCTGCCTGCCTATCTATCTATCTATCTATCTATCTATCTATCTATCTATCTATCTATCTATCTATTTATCTATTTATCTTTTACATGGTCTGCCTCTGGCTTTATAGCATTTATGGATGTGTCATTGCCATCTGTAGCATGCTATCTGTTGCTAGTCTGGAAGGGTGTGAAAACCACTTGATCTGTTTTCTCTTGATGTGTTCCAATACTGGTATAGTTTTATTATTATCTGTCTGATGTTATCGTTTCTAATTCTATCTCTTAATGACACTCCGAGTATTCTTCGTAAATATGTCATTTCTGTTTTCACTATTTTGCTTCTGTCTTGCGCTGTCATTGTCCAGGTTTTGCACCGGTAGTACAATAGTAGTCTTGTATAATGCAGCTTTAGTGTCTATGTTTACATATTTTTTTTCTTAACAACACGTGTCATCTGTCCTAGGATGTGATATTTTTTATTAAATCTATTTGGTCTCTCTTTGTATCTCTAGTTTGTACTAGACAGGCATAACACACGATGAACATGTCAAATAAGACCGGTCAAATCATGTATACTGACCCGTCAAGCTGATTTAAACATTATTATGTATATCCATTACATAGTGGATCCTCTTTATTTCCAGTCATATCGATTTGTCTTGCCACTGGTCTGAAAGTTTACAAAGTAGTAGTACTTCAAATGTTGTTATACTCTAGTCAAACATGGACTGCGTGTAGATGACATGTGAGGAAGCTTAATCACTTTCACACAACTTGTCTCAGAAACGTTATGAACAACAGACGGTAAGACAAGATTCCGGACATCGCTGTCCTTTGACAATTGTAATATTTCTAGCATTGCCACAATTCTGATTCAGACTCAGATTCTTTGGGCAGGTCATATGGCAGGTATGCCAGATCATCTTCTGCCAAAGATACTTCTTTACGATGAGTTGCAGAAAGGCGTACGTTATCAAATTGGGAAAAAGAAGCGTTACAAGGTCTCGTTAAAGACCTGACAGAAGACATATATGACATAAACCTCGATACGTTGGAAGAACTTGCACAAAATAGAATTATGTGGCTTTCTACAGTTTAAAAAGTTGAGGCATCTCGTGAAAAGAGAAGAAATGCAGCATCACAACACAAAAGAGTAGCTAGAAAGTCACAGGTGAGATAAAAAAAACCATCTACAGTGGTCATCCCACGACCAAAATGTCCAAGAACATGTGGTCCAGAATATGGTTTATTAGCCATCTATGAACACATGGTCAAGGACATAGCTTTAAATGAATTTCAAAAGTGGATGTAACAAATGTTCATCATCATCATGTGATGGATGATTGACGTACATTTGTCCATGTACTAGAAAAATATGAAATCATATGCTATCGCATCCTTTGAAAAAACTACAACGGTAAACGGCGACAAATAGTAAATAGCAACGTCTAAACTTTGTTCATGATAATTGAACACACACGGCGTTTAGAAATACGGCAAGTTTTTATAACAGAAATAAATCACCAGTATTAGGAAACAACCCGACGCACTGGAATAGCGAGAGCTGTGGCAACACAAGGCAAAGATAATTATAAATAGGAATAGGTATAAGTGTTAACAATAAATAATAGTACACAATGGAAACACAACATAAAGACAGACAGCGATCGGATAGAAAGTCTTCATTTAGACGATAGCCAGCACACATACTACCCATAGACATAAATGTGGTATTGCGATAATGGAAGGAAGAGATGGAGATGAGAAAGAAAGTGATGAGTAAAGCACATGTAAAAAAGGTAGAAGTGAATTTGGGAAAGTAAACATCCTATCTCATGTTTCACGATGTTTTTTCATTCAAGTACTAAGAAATAAGCTTCTCAGATGCACGAATCTCGTGAAATGTGGCACACACACAAAATTAAATTCGACACACTATCAGTGAACTGTTGCTACATAGAGATGTTTTTATTGAATTAGTTCTTCTGGTGATGTTTTTTATTGAAATAGTTCTTCTGGAGATGTTTTTTATTGAATTAGTTCTTCTGGAGATGTTTTTTTATTGAAATAGTTCTTCTTGAGATGTTTTTTATTGAATTAGTTCTTCTGGGGATGTTTTTTATTGACTTAGTTCTTCTGGAGATGTTGTATATTGAAATTGTTCTTCTGGAGATGTTTTGATTGAATTAGTTTGTCTGGAGATGTTTTTATTGAAATAGTGTGTCTGGAGATACTTTATCCGGATCAATTATGTCCGGAGACATTTTGTATGCATATATTATTATGGATATATTTTATTTTGAGATATTTTGTGTGGAGATATTTTGTGTGGAGATATTTTGTGTGGAGATATTTTGTGTGGAGATATTTTATCTGGAGATAAGTATATGGAGATATTTTATCTGGAGATAGGTATATGGAGATATTTTATCTGGAGATATGGTATATGGAGATATTTTGTGTGGAGATATTTTTTTTTAAACATTATTTGGTAGAGATAGTTTATCCGAGTTATGTCTGAGAATTAACTTGTCACAGATTCCTAGAAAATGCACTTTTTCCGTGTGAGTGAAATAATGAATGTGACATTTGATATAGAATTACTATTTTATTACAATTTTTTTTGCTATACATTTCAGATTCAGGCTGACATAATTCACAAGCCGCTTGTTCCATGTTTGATTACGTACCATTCATCATCCTTCCCCATCGAATCCTGGATTGATTTACACAGACATATAAATGTAAGTAACAATTCATTAACGTTTTCATCACCAACGTCAGATGATCAAGTCAATAAGAAAGCCACAAACACCAACACAAGATGACTATCATATCATGAACAGATCAGAACAATTTATCTACGTCTCAGAACAGGACACAACCGACTCCGCAGTCACATGTATACAAAGTTGAATATTGGCAACACGGCCATGTGTACATGTGAACAGGCAGCACAGAGTGCCAAACATATACTTCAAGAGTGTTCTGAGCATGAAACGATGAGGCAGACATATTGGCCAGAGCAAACAACACTGGAATCAAAACTCTATGGGACACTGTATGAACTGAAAAAGAAAGTGAGTTTTATTCAGGAGACAGAATTACAGATATAGACATGTTTCAAGTGAACGAAAGAAGAAGAAGAAGAATCACCAACGTCATCATTATCACCACAATAACCGCTTTCATCAACATTATAATCTCTATCATCATCATTACTACATCACCATCATCATCACTACTGTCATCATCTCTACTATCATCGTTATAAAACTGGCATCATCATATTCACCACCGCTATCATCGTTATTATCGTTATTATTATTATATCATTATTATATCATCATTATTATATCATCATTATTATATCATCATTATTATATCATCATTATTATATCATCATTATTATATAATCATTATTATATCATTATTATATCATCATTATTATATCATCATTATTATATAATCATTATTATATCATCATTATTATATCATTATTATATCATCATTATTATATCATCATTATTATATCATCATTATTATATCATCATTATTATATCATCATTATTATATCATCATTATTATATCATCATTATTATATCATCATTATTATATCATTATTATATCATCATTATTATATCATCATTATTATATCATCATTATTATATCATCATTATTATATCATCATTATTATATCATTATTATATCATCATTATTATATCATCATTATTATATCATCATTATTATATCATCATTATTATTATTCAATTGTTCACAATATAACGTCTATTATAATATGCACAGCCGTCATGTTCTAAAAATAGTTTCTTAGCACTGAAATGTACATACGAAATTACAATTCCCGATTTCCAGATGCACCAAATCGACCAAGTAGAGACAGGAACAACAATCTTCATAAGTGTGAAATACAAGTAAATTTAAGTAGGAAGCCAGAGGACAATAAAAAAAATTCTTGAGACAAACGGGTATTGAACCAGTCCGTTCTACGGCACCAAATCGCCTAGCAACAATTGCACACGCGTTCTTCCGTACTTGACTAACCGCATCTCCACAAAAAAAGATGCGATTTCATCAAGCCATTCAAACCGTGCAAACAAAGTCACCCGAACGGAAAAATCGAGACAAGGACTATTACAACAACAACAAACATCCCGTACAGGTATTGAAATATCCTCAGTAACAACAAAAACATAACATAATATCCGTATTAGTTATACAAGGGCCGATAGGTCTTCTTGTAAACTATGGGTAACATATATAGACAATACAATTTTGCTTCCAATAATTGTTTATACAAGTAAATTTAAGTAGGAAGCCAGAGGACAATTTTAAAAATTCTTGAGACTAACGGGAATTGAATAGATAGATAAATGTGAAAGTGTCGTTTAGTTCACAGTTAACTTGAAACTTAAAGGCAAACGGACTCCATTCCTCACTCCTATTTTCATGTATATAATCGTCTTTTTGATTGGTCAGTGCGATGAGCTGTCAATGCAAGGACCAATGAAAATCATAGAAATAGTGAGGCGTATCAACAGTAATGACATTATAAGTATGATTGTTCCCTCAAGTTGGCTGTTAGTTGAGAGTGTATCAGAAATTCGTGGTGAAGTTATTGTGCCATCTTGTTGGTTTCAGCAAAATTACACTTATATCATATTTATACTGAATTTGAAGTGTGAACATTTATACATTTGTAGAAGGTTACCATTTTACTAAACCCACATTTATACATTTGTAGAAGGTTAACATTTTACTATACCCACATGTATACATTTGTAGAAGGTTAACATTTTACTATACCCACATTTATACATTTGTAGAAGGTTAACATTTTACTATACCCACATTTATACATTTGTAGAAGGTTAACATTTTACTATACCCACATTTATACATTTGTAGAAGGTTAACATTTTACTGTACCCACATTTCTGTAGGGAATCTAATATGGGACATTTGTATTGAGATTATTATCTCCCCTGAGAAGAGAATGTAATTGTCGTTTGGTCTGAACAGAGCATCTTTTTTTCTGTTAGATTAGACAGGGTCTACACAGGGTGGACACATGTCAAGTAAGGAAGGAAAAGGAAAGTTGATGACTTTGACATAGATATCATAAGAGAAAGATAGTGAAAATGTTTGCTACATATCAACTCATTTCGACTGGTATACAACTGTTCTTATCCCAATGAAACAGTGGGACACTTCCTTTGTTGGTTACCCTTACCTTTCAACTGCCAGGACAATATTTCTACAGACACCCTTAACAGTCACTAACTTAATGTATGGATCACTAAATCAACTTCAGATGACCTGCACTATTTTTAAGAACGGCATTGTGCTGACAAATAGGAATGGCTAAAAGTACCTTCAATGACATGAGAAAAATATTAACATCTAAACAAACTACAAACAAGTTAAAAATGAGAATTATAAAATGCTACAATTATTCTATATTAATGAATGTCTCAGAAACATGGACACTAAATAAACAATTACAAGGCAGTATTGATGCTTTGAGATGTGGGTATATAGAAGAATAGGGAGAATAACATGCAAAGAGAAGAAAACAAACAAAGAGGTTCTAAAAACACTTGATATGAAGAAAGAACTACTAAGAGAAATAAAGATCAGGCAAATAAAATACTTTGGACACATTAAAAGACAAGAGACCCCACTGAAGACCTTACTTGCGGGTAAAATCAAAGCGAAGCGAGCATGAGGTAGACAGAAATACAAGTGTATGAGTAACATCACAAGGTGGACATGTCACAGTCTAGCAGAGTGCACCACCAAAACATGAGACATGGGATGGAGGTTTGTTGCAGCCAACCTTCCTTGCGGAGACGACACTTGATGATGATGATGATGAAGCAAGCATAGAAACATGAATATACTTTTCCTATTTTTGTTTACATATACTGTATACATAAACTCGTCAAATTTCCAGTCATCCAAATTTTATCATGGAAAACTTTGAATAGTGTAAGAGATGGTCAACAAACTCTTGGAATCATCAGATTCGGAATGATGAAGAGGCCATTTGTTGTTGTCATAAGGAATAAAAAGCCAGTGTTCAATACGTCTATGTTGAGTACACCGTTATGTACAGGGGCAACAAATACATCTCCTTATGTACAGGGGCAACAAATACATCTCCTTATATACAGGGGCAACAATAAAAACTAACCCTTTACACATTCGTCTGCAATAATATATATTAACACAGAGAAAACAGAAGTCATGCTTCAACCAGCACCTGACAAAAGCTATGTCGAGCCCTGTATTAAGGTAAATGGCGTAGCACTGAAAGTTGTGAATAGATTCACATACCTAGGCAGTACTTTATCACAAGATGCCAACGTTGATGATGAAGTTTATAGTAGGATCGCCAAGGCAAGCAGTACTTTCGACAGATTGTACGCAAATGTTTGGCTTATAAATGGCATTAACCTACAGACTAAGCTGAAAGTTTACAGATCAGTGGTACTTCCAGTGCTGTTATACGCTAGTGAAACATGGACTATGTATAGATGTCATGTGACAAAACTCAATCACTTTCACACAACTTGTCTCAGAAAAGTTATGATCATCAGATGGCAAGACAAGATTCCAGATACCACTGTCCTTGACAGAGCTGGTATCCCCAGCATTGACACGATCCTGATGCAGACACATATTCGTTGGGCAGGTCATTTGGTGCGTATGCCAGGCCATCGTCTGCCAAAGATACTTCTCTATGGTGAGCTGGAGAAGGGTACACGATCTCAAGATGGCCAAAACAAGCGCCACAAGGACTCGTTAAAGGCCTCACTGAAAGCCTTTGAAATAGACCAAGATACATGGGAAGTAATTGAACAAAATAGATCTACATGGCGTTCAACATTCAAAAAGAGCGCATCATCTTGTGAAAAGATGAGAAATGCAGCAGCTCCACAGCGGAGAATAGCTAGAATGTCACGGATATATACCACGATCCGTCTACAGTCGTCATTCCATGCCCGAACTGTCCAAGGACATATACAGCTCGAATAGGGCTCATTAGACATCTACGAACTCATAATCAAGGACATAACTCTAATTGAATTTTCAAAAGTGGATGTAACAAATGTTCATCATCACCAGTGATGGACGAACAACAACAATAATAGGATTTTGAGTGCAGCTAAGTCAACCTAGGATCCAACGCTGACCAAAGGGCAAGACTGACTGTCACATATTGTCACGTTTACGAGTGTACATACACGTCAACACAGACAATTACTTGACCTATCTTGGAGATTGTGGAGATTCGACTATGAATGAAATGGAACTATAAAACAACCCATCATCATCAAGTGCCATGCCGAATGGCGTTGGCGATCATGTCTCTCCATGTACATCTATCTCCCATATATGTCATCATCTATGTTGGTGTCGTAAATCGAAGCCATTTAGTTAAACTGTCCAATATCTATTCTCTAGGTCTTTCCCTTGATCTTTCCCCTTCTGTCTTTCAATTTGTCACTATATTTTCAATGACTTCTCTTCTCTTTATGTGCCCAATAAATGTTGACTGTCTTTTTCTTATATTATCAATAATGCATCTTTTTACATCCATCCTTCTAAGACATTCTTCATTAGTAATCTTTGCTGTACAAGGAATGCGTAACATTCTTCGAATAAACCACATTTCTGCTGCCTCCAATGATTTTTGTGATGTCTTATTTATTGTCCATGCTTTACTTCTTTAGAGTAGCACTGGTTTAATGTAGCATTTGAGGACACATTTTCTAGTATCCATCGATATGGACTTGTTGCATAGGATATTTTTCATTTTATGGAATGCTGCTTTTGCTTGTCATATTCTGCTTACAATTTCGGTCTTGCATTTACCATCTGAAGTTATTAATGTTCATAAATATTTGAAACTATTCATCTGTTTTAAGTTTTTCTCATTTAATATTATTTTACTATTTAGTGAGGTACTATTTCTTGATATTATCATTGTTTCTGTCTTTTTTATGTTTAAACCAAGACCTTTTTGTTCACTTTCTATCACCGTCCTGTTCAACAGATCTTGGAGATGTTCTTGTCTTTCTGCTATCAACACACTATCATCTGACTATCGTAGATTATTGATATTGTGTCCTCCTATTTTAATGCCTGACATATTCTTAATTGATCTCAAGATATTCTCGCTGTAAAGAGAAAATAAATCTGGTGACAATAAACATCCCTGGCGTACACCCTGTTTTATGTTTACCCACGTTCTGTTACATCTAACATTTGACTACGCTTATGTGCAATGGTCCTAAAACATGTATAAAATACACCTATGTGCTAAATTCATAGCATCTTTGGACTGAAATACTAAATAATAACAATATTTCAGCTTCATCGAGATTACAAAGTTTCATGACTAAAAAATACCTGCGATCTAACAACTAGTTTAGAAGTAAGTCGCTTCCAACCATGTTTATGAATTAGTTAACGAAATATAACACATTTCTTGTTATTAGACTGTGCTTCCATCCATAGACCTATAACCAGTAATGATGGTGGGACACTACAGTGAATGCGTCAACACACAAGAGTTCTCCAACGATTTATATCTTTAGCTACGCGGATGAATGTCTTAAAATCTTTACCAGTATATTCTTTTATGTTCTCTGTCTATGATTTTATTTCGCCTCCACTGTTTCTAATTAACATGTAGTAGTAGTAGTAGTAGTAGTAGCAGTAGCAGTAGCAGTAGCAGCAGCAGTAGCAGTAGCAGTAGCAGCAGCAGCAGCAGCAGCACTACTACTACTACTACTACTACTACTACAATAGTACTACTGCTGCTGCTGCTGCTGCTTCTGTTGTTGTTGTTGTTGTTGTTGTTGTAGACATGGACACCAATGGACTGACCTAAAGAAGAAACTTTGGGGATGCCGATGTGACCTGGAGAAGACTGGAAGCTTCGGCATGACGATTGAACTGAAGATCTAACAAGACTAAAAAATTACTGAACGCAGAAGAGGAAAAAGTAGCAGTAATAGGACGCAGCTTTCCGTCTATCCAGACGATAGTATTATTATTGTTATATATGGAATGTAATCTAATATCCATGGCGATGATGGATGTAACTCACAATCCGAGCCACAGAGAGTTCTCCTCGGCATCTCCCGATTTGATACCGAGACTCATCAACGTCAGGGATGGAATATACTTCACAATATCACAGTGTCGGGCTGAAAAATATAGACAATGTGTTGTCCAGGCAGCACGTTCCCATCTCTCTCTGCTTGTCTTGTTAACTCTAACGGGAAGGTAATACCAGTACATTTAGAACAGGACATGCTGCAGGGGATACCGGATCAGCAGTGTTGTGCTCAATCTGTCCTCATTTCGGTGATCCTATCCTAGACCAGCTGCGAAACACATCTAAGGTTCTTGTCTTCCCTGCCACAACATTTGGTTTTATGTTGCATTTTCTCGTCCTAGAATAAAGTCTTGTTTCCTCCCACGTGTATTCTTCCAGGAGAAACTGTTCGCTCACTTAATGTGTGGTCTCTGCTGTCAGAATCTTGTTCTTTTCTATATTGAACACATAAACACATTCCTCTGTTTGAACTAGTTCATCACTCTTCCATCAGCTTTACTGACACATCTGTCGTGATGATATATCTGACATTCTCTGTCTTCTATGAGACTGTCACATGTGGACAAAGGTGTAATGTTATGTCACATGTGAACAAAGCTGTAATGTTATGTCACATGTGAACAAAGCTGTAATGTTATGTCACATGTGAACAAAGCTGTAATGTTATGTCACATGTGAACAAAGCTGTAATGTTATGTCACATGTGAACAAAGATGTAATGTTATGTCACATGTGAACAAAGATGTAATGTTATGTCACATGTGAAAAAAGGTGTAATGTTATGTCACATGTGAACAAAGATGTAATGTTATGTCACATGTGAAAAAAGGTGTAATGTTATGTCACATGTGAACAAAGCTGTAATGTTATGTCACATGTGAACAAAGCTGTAATGTTATGGACAGTATATAGATTTAGTAATAGTGATTTAAAAAAAAATTAATTATAAACTGTATGTATTCATTTTAAAAACGAAAAAAATTGAATATTGAACAGGGCAGACGTATTTCGACAAAACTTTCTTTCAACGTGGATGGCATATCTGAACCACTGACAACTGAGGAAGTTGAAAACCTTAAGCTGAATTATCCGATCATCTACAGCCAATGCCACGATCGTAAAAAGACGTTCGTAAAAGCTGTTATCCGTGAAGGTAAGTCAGATGCTTAAAATCGGTTTACTTGAAAAAGACCCTTTTAGTCCTTTTGTGAACATCTTGTTTCAAAGTTTCCCATTGACGCCTGTGATTACAAATAGATAAAACCGTCGACTTTTTGTTACCGAGCCCAACAGAAGTGCAACGAGTATTGATATTGTTACCTTCCGGACACGTTGTACGAGGTGAGTAAGGTAGGAAGCTTATGGATGGAATGTTTTACCTCATTCCCATGAACGATCAAAGTGATTCACACGCCATAAATAATTCGGATGTGTCATGCCGAAAGGTGCAGATATTGCAGATTAACAATAAATCATGATTGACATCGTATTCCAGTCTCTGGATGACATCCTGCTAGTCTGCAAGAGTTTGAGGATAGATGCACAAGAAGAAGAGAACATATTCTTCCTTCACTGTTACATTCGTTATCTCACACCATCATGTCAATCATTCGTTATCTCACACCATCATGTCAATCATTCGTTATCTCACACCATCATGTCAATCATTCGTTATCACACACCATCATGTCAATCATTCGTTATCTCACACCATCATGTCAATCATTCGTTATCACACACCATCATGTCAATCATTCGTTATCTCACACCATCATGTCAATCATTCGTTATCTCACACCATCATGTCAATCATTATTTCAATTTTGTGCATCATAACATAGATGTCACTGAAACTATATTACTACTAATAATACTACTAAAACTACTAATAATAATACTACCACTACTACTACTAATACTACTGCTAATACTATTACTACTACTATCACTACTACTACTACTACTACTACTACTACTACTAGCACAACTACTACTGAACTATTTCTACAACTACTACTACTAGCACAACTACTACTGAACTATTTCTACAACTACTACTACTAGCACAACTACTACTGAACTATTTCTACAACTACTACTACTAGCACAACTACTACTGAACTATTTCTATTACTACTACTACTACTAAAACGTAACACTAATACAACTATATCACCGCTCTACAACCTTCGCTCGGAAGATATGCAACAAGTGCTTGGCTGTCATATTGCTAGTGATACAGTTACATAAGTCTGTTGTGTCAACCTGGTATTTGTGAGAGAAGTGGTGACACAACATCTGACGCATATGCTGCAGATCCTAAGTGTACCTGCACTTCACATGGGTAAGCTGGAACTTGAAAAGTGAAAGTCAGAGCCAGAACAGAAAAATTGCTTCGTACTTCTAAACATTACAGGGGTGTTAAACTGTGGTATACAAAGTAAAGGTCAGAGCACAAGCAATTTTATTCTTCTCCCCATTACAGGGGTGTTAAACTGTGACCTATAAAGTGAGAGCTAGAATAGAAGATTATTTCCTACTTCAAACTGTAGCCCACATTTTTTTATATACATGCACGAGAGGATAAGAAAGATCTTGAATAACAAAATAAGTAGTATTTTTTTTTAATCCTCAGGAAAATATGATTATGGCAACGCTAATTCGGTGATCATAAACATTAGGTTTCATAGATTTACTGTTTATTATAACGAGACTGCAGAGCTTCTCAGACAAGACGCAACCTCCTAAGAAGTTTGAGCTGGAACACGTAACAGTTTACAGCTCGGATGATAATGGTAGATAATGTTCAACCAGACCAAGATGTGATAGATTTAAAACATGATCATATGAACATTGCAAATAATAACAACACCAACAATTAATAGTATAGTTCACAACACAAGCATGACGCACAACACATAACACACAGCACACAACACAATCATGACAAACAGCAAACACAGCCATGCCACACAACACAATCATTACACACAGCACACAACACAATCATGACAAACAGCAAACAACACAATCATGACACACAACACAATCATTACACACAGCACACAACACAATCATGACAAACAGCAAACACAGCCATGCCACACAACACAATCATTACACACAGAACATAACACAATCATGACACAACACAATCATGATACACAGTACACAACACAATCATAACACAATACACACACAAAATAAACGCTACATTTTTAAAATAGCATTGTAATGTCAATCAACATCATCAAGTGCCACGACTGCCGGCTTAGACCATCACATTTCTATCTCCAACACCTTGTATAGGAATCGTTCTTGACTTCTTGCCAGGCCACGATGTTAAACTGTTTGATATTTTCTGTTCTCTGCCTCCCTTGCCTTCAAGCTTTCCTGTTGTAACTGTAACATCAGAGGACAACTGTTAGATAATATAAACGCGTTATACCAAAAATGTCAAAACTCAGTAAGAACACATGATGAATTGACTGAATCCTTTGAAATAAGATCGGGAGTAAAACAAGGATGTGTCCTTTCACCTTAACTTTTCAACATAGGCCTATACACTGATAGAATAATAAAAAAAAAAAGCTCATATCAACAAAGAGAAATACATTGCAAATAAACCTGATGAGGAAGTTAATAATGAAATCAACGAACTACTATTTGCCGACGATCAAAGTCTAATATTTGAAGATGAGGAAAATTTGACAAATCACATTAATGTATTGTTATTTAATATGTAAGACGAACAATATAAAAATTAATGTACAAAAAACACAGAAGTTATGAAAATTAGCAATTTTGCCACACCAATGGATATAACAATAGATAACACCAAATAGAAACAAGTCAAAGAATTTAAACATCTAGGTAGATTTTTTTCCGAAACGTGGAAGACTGGACAGAGAAATAGACACAGGGTGTTAGAAAGCAAACACAGTGACTTATCAACTTTCACCATCACATCTTCACCCAAAGATCAGGATGGAACACAAAAAATGAAAAAAGAGGAAAATCGTTACAAAGGCAGTGTCTGAGGAACGTTACTAAATAAAATAAATTTAAAATAATGTACTAGATAAAATCAGAAATGAACTGATTAGGAAAGGAGTTGGTATAATATCATGTATTGAACATATCGAAAGACAGCAAGTAAAATGGTTCTGCCAACTTATGAGAATGAAGCAAATACAATTACTAGTATGAGCATCCTCGGACGAGAAGACTATCCTCACGTAAAGCCAAAGGTAGACCAAGAAAACAGTGGATAGAAAAGTCAAGTGTGGATACTATCAACCATCATTCACCTGTGGGACAGACACTAGACAATATACCATATGAATAAAAATGAGAATAAAAAGATGATAATAACAAATGTAATAAAATAATGTGGAAAACGGTTGACGTTTCGATCATTCTCCCTGTTGTAACTATGCTCCCTAAACCTCACTTTCTCATAACGTGACAAAACAATTAAGACGGTCTCTTTCTCAAGATGAGTATGTAATATTCCCTTTTTTAATTTACGGTTTCAGCTACTTTTTTTTTTTTTTTCCATCTGCCATTTTTCACTTTCTATATTTGAAATAAAAATAAACTTCAGTTGTAAATGCACAGTTTTGTTTTGTACTTATTCTTGCACGTGCCCCTATATTGTGTAATCGAATCAGACAATTGACCTTCTCCTTCTTACGAACATTGTCTACTGTTGGTCTTCACGACTTTCTGTTTTTGTTTTGGTGACAAACTAATGTGTGTTTATGATTTCTTTTTGTTTTGGTGACAAACTAATGTGTGTTTATGATTTTTTTTGGTTTTGGTGACAAACTAATGTGTGTTCATGGTATGTTTTAAATGTATTTTACTGATACGAAAGGGGGGGGGGGGTGCTGCCCATAAATTACATCACCACAAACCTTTGGCAGTTATTGACAAGGGAAGAAGAACGTTTCACACACGTTCACGTCAACAATATTTATTTTAAATTAAAAAAATGATATTATTTGAATCTGAATTATTTTCTAAATATGAGGAAAACATCATTTAGTTTACTTCGAATAATTTCACTAAATATATTTATGGAAAAGCGCGGTGTGCGTACACTATTGTGTTACATAATTAAACGGGAGGGGGTGGGGGTTGGTCCCTAAATTTTTGACAAGGTGTAGGCGGGTGTCAAAATTTGGCACAAATTTGTGGAAGTTATTTATTAACATCCCTATCGAGAAGGATTAATCGTTTTGAATCATTCGAATCATGGTCAAGATGTCGCCATCTTTTCATTCCTGTGTCTTATTGTATCCAGGACGGGAAGTAAAGGTTAAGAGCACTGCAGAAGTTTCGACATAGGAGCCTTCTTTCACATCCAGAATACTCCACCTCTCATAAAAATTTTCACTTATATGGAAGAATCTATACGTACATACTTACCATCAAACATCCCATATAACGTTATATGGAAGAATCTATACGTACATACTTACCATCAAACATCCCATATAACGTTATATGGAAGAATCTATACGTACATACTTACCATCAAACATCCCATATAACGTTATATGGAAGAATCTATACGTACATACTTACCATCAAACATCCCATATAACATGACCTACTCACTCACTGCATCATTCATTGTCCATGATAAGACTTATACATACTTTCCATTGGTCACTCTTCGCATACTTATTATTTACAGCCAATGAAATGCACGACTAAACAGAATCAGTTAAGATGACTATTAGTAGTTAATATACTTTAATCTGATTATGTACCAGCAGTTCTCCCCACACCCCACAGAAGTCAATATTTCGCTATGAACTTTTTTACAAAATTCAGCTAAACATGCAAGCAATATGATGATATTATATTCTATAATAAAATTGAGTCATGACTATAATTAAATTTAAACGAGGGTAATGCTCATGTGATTGTTGAGTAATCGAGGTGGTAATCAAACACATACGGTTTACTTCCTCAGAGACACGCTTGAGTTAGGTGGGTTTATGAATGCATGTTTGACACCGAATGTAGGTAATATCGAATGTGACAGTATCATAGTATCATCACGTCCTGCCAGGAGTGTAGTATATACGTCTGTGTCAGCTATCTCATCATTATTCCGTCACATATGTTGACACATCTGCAGTGGCGTCACACCTAGAATTCCCCGTGAACTTGTCATCTGTCACGACAGGACAGAGATACATTGTTCACTTGCGCGTATCTCTCCGTCATCCATGGAACTATTCAACTTGCGCACATCCCTCCGTCATCCATGGAACTATTTAACTTACTCCCATCTCTCCGTCATCCATCGAAATATTTTACTTGCCCACATCCCACCGTCATCCATGGAACTATTTAACAGAAGACAAAAGTAAGAAATCGAAGCAAGAAATGCAGTAATATTTTTTCGTAAACAATTTTTTTACACAAGTGATGAGTTGTTAGTCATGCCCCCAACCTTACTTAGTCTCCTCCTACGACATGTCTGAAATGAAAACATAACCATAATTTGTGCACCTTAGAAACCCATGCCCCACGGTTAACACATGTTCGTTTGTCCATGTTTACAACCAAATGCTGTTATATAAAAGCAAACCTTGAGCTAAAGTAATGAAATAAAAAAGACAACCAAAGTTTCTTTTCTGACAAGAAAACTATGAATATATTAGACAGAAATAAAACACCGTGTATTAGAGATAAGAGACTTTAATTCTATTTCTCAAGCTAATCATTAGAACAAGACAAATGTAATTTGTAGGCAGCTACCAGAAGAAAAGAGAAGAAATAATTAACTTTCAGCGAGAATATACCTGGTGGGAGGTGAGAAGCAAAACAGAACGGGGAAATTTTTGGGAGATTGATACACATTTAGTCGAGAAGTTAAAACATTGGTAACTCGTATCAAATTATATATCTGGTCACTGTGTAGACAGGATTGAGAAATTGTGACTGGAAAAAAAACCATGATTGTGTGTGAAAAGATATTTGTAGTAGTTAACTTTCTGTCTTTCCGTGAGAATTATATTATCATTGTGCTATAAGAAATATAATCTACGAGACATGTCAATGATGGATGTGACACACAAGAAAAACACCGAGACTTTAAGAGTCTTCCACAGTTTGTATATGGAATCATAGACTAGCTTGTACCATCGTCTGATGTTGTGTGTGTCCTCTTAGAAACGTATCCACTGAATTAACTGATATCACTTTCTCCAATCTTTCGTTTCCATGCAACATGATTCATGTTTCTTGATCCTTATTCTTAATTAGAAACTGGCTTCACAGCACGCGGGACATTCCCATAAGTGCTCCGCCCATCCCAGTGTAAGTAGACTGAAGAGTCCCGGTCTGGTGTTGATTGTGTGATCTTCGGTACTTTCCACAAAGTTTACTTTTCCTTCCCTCACCCCTAGATACTCCCATTTCTAATATTCTCTGTATGTGTACGTTCTCAGCCTCATTGACATCATCTTCATCTTGAAATGAATTTATTACTGCTTTCAATAAGTCTACTTTATCTCTTCTCAGCATTGTGCCGTCTATCGCCGCATTGCCTGCCAGTAAGCCGGCTCTCTCGTTTCCTCTGACTCCAGAATGACAAGGACAGTATATCCATGTAATGCTCTGGACAACTGAGTTGTTCAATAAGTTCCACCATTCTTTTCTTAGCATGCACTTTTCTATCTTGCGCAACATGCTTTGAGAGTCTGTGAGTATTACCGAGTGTGTTGATGTATCAGATATCAACCAATTAAGAGCTGCTGTAACTCCCTCTATCTCCATCCTCATGCTCGATGTGACAGTAGAATATGCTGAAGATTTCTCAACCAACTTCACGCCGTTTCTGTAGGCAACAAAACCCCAACCGCTTTTATTTGTATTTCTGTCAACGGAGCCATCTGTGTATATAATTATGTCTTGTGGTTTCGAGTGTAGTCGGGCGAGTTCGTACACTGTATCCTTAGCCCTGACGCCCATTCATTTTCTACACGCTTTATCTAGTTGTATTATTACTTTAGTCAGTGATTTCTTCTCAGTGCCTACCTCCACCCATTCACTGCCCTTTACTAATTCTTCTAATCCACAAACTCTTTGTGTCTTCAGCCTCTGCCATCCATGATCTGCCACGCTTGATTCGTTTACCCTTTGACTCATCTAGACGATGGTGTAATGGGTGGTCGTTGTATTCTGTCACTTCAAGGTACGACTTAACTTGTGCTACCTGATGTCGCACTCTAATGCTGGGGAGATCAAGCAGAAATTTCATAGCAGAGATGGGTGTATCTCTAGTACACCACAGTACCGCTCTCATTGCCTCATTTTGCACTTTTCCCAATCTATCGACTTGTATCTGTGACAAAGTCAGTAGGCCGAGGTCATAATCTATGACCGATAGCACCATCACTTGCAGGAGCAGAAAAAGTACCCTATGCTGCATGTCGAAGGTCGCCATAACCTTGATAACACTAATCCCTCTTCTAGTCTTCTGAATCATATTTGTGACGTGTTTGTTGAATGAGAGACTTCTATCAAAGAGTATCCCAAGATATTTAAGGTCCTGTTCTCTTTCAATGAATGAGCCCATGCAACTAACAGTTGGCAGTGTGTCATTGATCAGATTATTATTTAAGGAGTACCAGACGACCTTTGCTTTCGAGGGATTGATCACAGAGTTGTATGTTCTGCACCATATCGACAATTGATCTAGTCCATTCTGCACACCGTCAGCGATATCTGTTCTGTTCATGTCCATGTTGTATAGTAGGATATCATCAGCGTATGTTAGAACTCTACAATTGCTGAGAGTTTACAATTGAGCAATTCTCAATGTATACACATTAAACAGTACTGGGGACAGAGGAGATCCTTGTGGCAGACCAGGTGCTATTGTTCTGATCTCAGACGTCCAGTATCCACACCTCAGAGTGACATTTCTACAGATTAGCACATTTGCTATCCAGCTTATGATCCAGGGGTGGATATCTTGTTCCCTTAGCATGTCGACAAGATGGGTGCAATTAACTCTATTGTACGCATCTTCCAGGTCTATCGCTGCAATTGCAGATTCTTCTTTGATCTGAAAACCTTCATAAACTTCATATGCAAAAACTGCTACATTTGTGACTGTGTCTCGTCTAGGTCTGTATGCCCCTAGGTTATTGGGGAGAACGCCTTTTATCTCTAGTTCCCTGGTTATGCGTCTAGCAACAATTCGTTCCAGAATCTTATCGTACACATTCTGCAGTGTGATGATGCGGTAACCTTTTATGTACGTAGAATCTTTGCCTGGTTTTGGCACGGGTATAAGATAGCTATGTAGCCACTCCTCTGGTACTACTCCTGTTTTCAGACTCGCATTATAAGCGTCTGTTATTTTAGCTAGCATATTCTCCCCAATGTCCTTGAGTAAGCTGTACCTGATTCCATCCGGACCTGGAGCGCCATCGGATGCATTCTTAATAGATAGTTGCACTTCTTTAACATCTGCAAGTTGGTCTTCTTTGTCCCTAAAATCCGTGATGGATGTCAGGGTATGCAGCATTTCTTTGCACTGATCTAAGTCACCCTGATTAGTTTGTTGAAGATATCTATCAAAGAAAGCTCTACCTTTCATATCATCTCATATCAATGTCTGCCCTGTGTCGTCCCTCACTCTTGTACTGGGTTTTGATTCTGTTCTCCGCTTCATTGACCGATTCATGCCATCATGTACAGCACACATCACAACCATATCTAGCCAAACAGTCATCTAAGACATGAACACACATCTAAGACATGAACACACATCTAAGACATGAACACACATCTGAGACATGAACACACATCTAAGACATGAACACACATCTAAGACATGAACACACATCTAAGACATGAACACACATCTAAGACATGAACACACATTTGCTAGTAAAACTCTCCACAGAAAATGTCACAGAAACAAAAACATTATATGTGAACTGTTTTGATATTGTGTTATATAGACTATAGAACTAGTAGTTCGATTATATTCTTAGATTATTTGCGAATCAACAAACACAACAGTGAAGTACATGTGACGAAGATAAACAAATGAGACACAACAATAACAACAATTATGAGAAAGTGATTGTAAAAACACGTACAATGTACAGATGTGTATGTTATGCCCCTGGCAGGAGTTGTCGATCCTGGAATACAGCTGCAAATGAATGTCTCCCTTCGAGAACTAAACATTCATCCATATACCCCGCTCCCCTCTTTTATTTCGGTGGTCCATCGTTTTCAAGATCGGCCTCTAGATTTGCCTTCACTGTATTTGTATAGCATAGCTTGCTGTGGTATGATGTCTGATGGTAGTCTGCTGATGTGTGCAAACCATGTGATACTGAGCTGCTGTAAATGGAAAGTCCGTAATAGGTAACAGGTTCTATCAGGAATGCGGTCTTTCTTTATGAGTAATTTGAATTGTTCGCGATTATGTACAAGTTGATCGACGTGCTCCAGTCTCATCCGTATCATTAATATCATCAGAATCGCTAAAATCATCAGCATCAATAACATCATCATCATAATTAACATCATCAGCATTAACATCATCATTAACATCATCAGCATCATCATCATCATCATTAACATTAGCATTTACATCATCATCATTAACATCATCATCATTAACATCAGCATTAACATCATCATCATTAACATCATCATCATTAACATCAGCATTAACATCATCATCATTAACATCATCATTAACATCATCATTAACATCATCATTAACATCATCATTAACATCATCATTAACATCATCATCATTAGCATCATCATTAACATCATCATTAACATCATCATTAACATCATCATCATTAACATCATCATCATTAACATCATCATCATTAACATCAGCATTAACATCATCATCATTAACATCATCATTAACATCATCAACATCATCATCAACATCATCATTAACATCAGCATTAACATCATCATCATTAACATCAGCATTAACATCATCATCATTAACATCATCATTAACATCAGCATTAACATCATCATTAACAACATCAACATCATTAACATCATCATCATCATTAACATCATCAGCATCATTAACATCATCAGCATCATTAACATCATCAGCATCATTAACATCATCATTAACATCATCCTTAACATCATCAGCATCATCAGCATCATCAACATCATTATCACCTGCAGGGACATCATCATCATCATCATGACCAGCAGCATCATCATCTATTTGTTTGTGATTATTTCCTTTCTCCACTGTCGGTTTGCTAGCTCCGATAAAGTGTTCGTGTTTACGTCACAAAATGTTCACTGTCAGTATGTTTGTCACGTAATAATATCGATTTTATTCCAACAAATGGTCGATGTTCCCTGTCAGTATGTTTGTCACGTAATAATATCGATTATATACGGTTACGTATATATTCTATAAACCAATGTGGCGGTGACGTATATATTCTGTAAACCAATGTGACGGTGACGTATATATTCTGTAAACAGATGTGGTGGTGACGTACAAAGTCTGTAAAACAATGTGGCGTTGACGTTTGACAACTTTTGTAAACCAATGTGGCAGTGAACGCTCTGGTTTTGCAGTTTTCTAATAAACATGCAGTATCCCGGGTGTATGTTGCCACATTGAGACGCGGTCGATCTTGGGACATGACATGTACAGGAAATACCTGTGTACTGAACATAAACATGACATGAAATACAGATTTTGGTTTACTTCCATGCATTTCGTTGGTTTACCTTGGCGTGGTTGACATTTTTTGGTCTCCAATTATATAAATAGTCAACAACAAATGTCATGAACATCATCCCAAAAGTAACGAATAAAGTCTTGTTTATTTTCTGTACAGAGGTCTTCACTGCCGATGGTCTCACTTGAGACGTACTCGAGGAGAATAATTTGTTATTAAAATGTTTTTTTCTAAAACTGTATGGACCCATTCCTGACCATTTATCGCCTCTCCCTGCTGTTCACTTGATTCTACATCCCTCCTCCCTCTGAAGACTCTCACGACTACCCAGGGGATTTTCACCCACGTCAAAAACTTGTTATATCTAGCACATTCAGAGTATGGCAACACATGTTCTATTTTATCACATTCAGAGTATGGCAGCATATGTTCTATTTTATCACATTCAGAGTATGGCAGCACATGTTCTATCTATTTTATCCTCACAATTCATATCATAAATGAAACAATATAAATTCTGTAATTTTATTGCATTATTTTGAAGAGGGAATGATAACCGGGCAGGCTTAATTTGACTTAACGAATGAACTTGGCGCTTGGCCTGGGCACGTTTGGAAATTATAACACTACTAATGATACAGATAACTTCCATACACTTAGTTTTTTAATACTGCAAAAGTATTTTAAAAAAGTTTGTTCAACTGGCGTCTGTAAGCTCCTAATCTCCTCGTATTTCTACTCCTCTTCTTCCCGTTCTCTTCAACTTTCCTTGATCTAACTATTCAAAACTACTTACCTCTTCATCCGCCCTGTGTGGATGAGCTATTTCCTATTTATATTTTATTTTCATACGCGTGTTTCTATTTCAGATGTGTTTTTTTCCTATTATCTATTGTCCCGAGGAAGATTTATTAGTCGAAACTTCGTCTGCGATTTGTTTCCTTCCTTAGTATGTCTTGTTCATAAACAGTGGCAACACTTCCATTTACTTTCGATTTTTCTTTATTTTATCTTGTGTTCCTCCATCCTTCATTTTCCCAGGTCGTCGAGTTGTTTACTGATATGCTGACTTGTCTCTTCTGCTAATCGTAAGTATGGGGTATCATCTCCAATCAAGCTACAGTCATCTTCAGAAAAATGAAAAATTGCAGACTACGTAATTTGTCTTGATCTAGTTGTCTCGGAAGTATATGATACGCTCCTGGCAGGATATAATTATTCGTGAATACTGCCAAACTAGACTGCAGTCCATTCAGTGACTAAACATACATTCATATACATCTCTACCATAACTATGTCTTTGAAACAACAAAACTTACACGAATTCAGGTGTTACCTCGGTGAATCACCCAATGAGGATATGTTTTTTTAAAAATTCAATAAGTTATGAGCTATCAATCGCTACCTGCTCTCGTCTAAAGGGATTACTTTATCGCCATCATTATCACCATGTTAAAAAAAAATTCATATATTTAATGTATTGTTGTCGCGGTTCGTAAGACTTATATAACATTAACTAGCAATTCTAAAAAGGGTATGAATATTTGTTGTATTTGCACGTTCAAGAACACATTTTTCCATATATGCATAATCACGTGCCACATTACCTTTGTTGTGAATGCATGAATATTAATTGTATCCAATTTAAGAACTTTTAAATCTTTCCTAAACTCTATCCAATAAAATTGATAGCTGCTGACTCTCTCTGGCATTTCTGTTTTTAATGATTGCATTTATTGTGTGGAAAAACTATGACCTATAGGCCTATCTATGAATACCATCAGATTAAGTGAAATTAAGGAATTTTCAAATAATTGAGCTGTTAATATCTTCCAACATGAATTAATTATTTCCAAATTCGTGATATCTGATTGGTGGTTGACCCACGGTTTAATGAGATATATACACAGTCAGAAACGTCTCGCAAAACGACTGGCAGAAGAAATTCATCGAATGAATTGTTAATATTTCAGCAAGTTTATATTAAAAGTAAATTGACAACTCTGAAAGAAAATGCACATCCCGGTTGTGTTGTTGGTTATTGCGGTGACTGCTGCGGTGATGACAGTCACGGCAACACCGAGCTCATCTGTAAGTTATTTTGTCGAATGTGTAAATGTTTATTGTGTATTATCTAGTTGTAGTAAAACGTACTAGTCAAACTTTAATTTTTCTCTGCTGGGATTTTCTAGCAATATTTACAGGTGGGGACCAAGTACATGAGAACTACTCCACAGGTATCTTGCTGCCTCCGTGTTATAGATACTACTCGGTCCTGACACATGATACATACATAGACATATGGTAGCTTTCTCTTCACATGATAGTCAATATAATGATGATGATAAGGAGGAGGCTGATGATGGCGATATAAATTATTATGATGAGGACGATGATAATAAGGATGATGAGATTTATGACGATGATGAGGAGGAGCACGATGAAGACGGTGATGATGAAGGTGATAGTGGTGGTAATGATGATGGTTAAAAATCCGATGGAGTAAGGACAAATAAAAGAAAAGTTTCTGCCAACATTGTCACGACAAATTGTCACGGTTCGGATACAAAATTGTCTAGGCTTGTCGAGAGATTTATTGTTGCTAACTCAATAACATCAAATGGTGTCAGTCTCGTGATCAATGTTTCGCACTAAAAATATTGAGAAAACATTTGATAAAAGATATGCTAAAAATATTGAGGAAACATTTGATAAAAGATATGCTAAAAATATTGAGGAAACATTTGATAAAAGATATGATAAAAATATTGAGGAAACATTTGATAAAAGATATGATAAAAATATTGAGGAAACATTTGATAAAAGATATGCTAAATATATTGAGGAAACATTTGATAAAAGATATGAAATAAATCATTGAGGAAACATTTGATAAAAGATATGCTAAAAATATTGAGGAAACTTTTGATAAAAGATATGCTAAAAATATTGAGGAAACATTTGATAAAAGATATGCTAAAAATATTGAGGAAACATTTGATAAAAGATATGCTAAAAATATTGAGGAAACATTTGATAAAAGATATGCTAAAAATATTGAGGAAACATTTGATAAAAGATATGCTAAAAATATTGAGGAAACATTTGATAAAAGATATGCTAATAATATTGAGGAAACATTTGATAAAAGATATGATAAAAATATTGAGGAAACATTTGATAAAAGATATGATAAAAATATTGAGGAAACATTTGATAAAAGATATGATAAAAATATTGAGGAAACATTTTACAAGATCTACCATTATAATTCATCACTATTAATTAATTAGAAATGTGTTTATTTCAGATGGTTGGTTGGTTGGTTGGTTGGTTGGTTGGTTGGTTGGTTGGGTGGGTGGTTGGTTGGTTGGTTGGTTGGTTGGTTGGGTGGTTGGTTGGTTGGTTGGTTGGGTGGTTGGTTGGTTGGTTGGTTGGTTGGTTGGTTGGTTGGTTGGGTGGTTGGTTGGTTGGTTGGTTGCTGATCCAGAGGTCCATGGGCTCATGCCCTTTGACCTAATGCGAGGTCAAGTTGCTGGGAAGTCTGTGGATCTATCTATTTATCTATCTATCTATCTATCTATCTATCTATCTATCTATCTATCTATCTATCTATCTATCTATCTATCTATCTATCTATCTGTCTGTCTGTCTGTCTGTCTGTCTGTCTGTCTGTCTGTCTGTCTGTCTGTCTGTCTGTCTGTCTGTCTGTCTGTCTGTCTGTCTGTCTGTCTGTCTGTCTGTCTGTCTGTCTGTCTGTCTGTCTGTCTGTCTGTCTGTCTGTCTGTCTGTCTGTCTGTCTGTCTGTCTGTCTGTCTGTCTGTCTGTCTGTCTGTCTGTCTGTCTGTCTGTCTGTCTGTCTGTCTGTCTGTCTGTCTGTCTGTCTGTCTGTCTGTCTGTCTGTCTGTCTGTCTGTCTGTCTGTCTGTCTGTCTGTCTGTCTGTCTGTCTGTCTGTCTATATATATATATATATATATATATATATATATATATATATAGTATATATGTATGTGTGTGTGTGCATGCGTGCGTGTGTTTGCCTATGTGTGTGTGTGTGTGTTCGTGCGAATTTCACAATAGACATATATCTTCAAATTCTGCGCTGTTTTCTATGAATATATATGTGGTACTTGCGCCTTTCAGGGCCCATCTAGTGAACAGGGTGCAAGTGATCGCTCTGTTAGAAGTGGACGCGGACATAGTCGCACGGAATCTACAAGGATTGCGAAAAGAAGTTTGAGCGTTCCTAATGCTCTTGATGGTGATGAATACATATGGTACCGATCTAGCGCGGAAAATGATGATGATGTTGTTGAAGAAAGGGGTCTCGTTAACCTGTAAGTATTATAGTGTAGATTGTGTTAACCTGTAAGTATTATAGTGTAGATTGTGTTAACCTGTAAGTATTATAGTGTAGGTGGGACTGTAGATACAAGATACTTGTTACAAGAGAGATCTTGCGTGAGTTTCAGAATGTGTCCTACTACAAGAGAAATTTGCGGGAGTTTGAGAATGTGACTTGTTACAAGAGAGATCTTGAGAGAGTTTGAGAATGTGACTTGTTACAAGAGAGATCTTGAGAGAGTTTGAGAATGTGTCCTGCTACAAGAGAGATCTTGCAGGAGTTTGAGAATGTGTCCTGCTACAAGAGAGATCTTGAGAGAGTTTGAGAATGTGTCCTGCTACAAGAGAGATCTTGCAGAGATTGAGAACCAACTCTGAAGAAGAAGAAGATAAGTATTCTAAACCTCATATATCCAGTCTGTACATTTGTCCTTTCGGGCCACAATATAGTGCTGATCACTCATGTTCAGTGTCGATATATAAAGTTTATCATCTGTCAAACTATAAATAGTGGCATACCCTGAACTGAATTTCATAAAGTGGATGTAACAAGTGGTAGTCATCATCTGTTGTTGACGAACAACATTGTATAAGTGATGCAGCCAATGAAATGAAAGCACGGGGAAAACTGAGGCTTTTTCAACCCAACAGGCCTTTATCACAACAAAATATAAGAAGAGGAGTACAAGATACTTGTGTACATTCGTTCAAACATCTCTACAATTTATTTCATACATTTTAAATATTTGTACAGTCTCGCAACATTTCACTTATTATATGTAGTCTAATATTTCTTCCAATATCTGTACAATCTCTCTATTATTTCTTCCATTATTTGTTCAATCTCCCAAATATTTCTTCCATTATATTTACAGTCAGATATTTCTTCCAATATCTGTACAAACTCAAAATTATTTCATCCTTTGTAAGTACAATCTGTCAAATATTTCTTCCAATATCTGTACAATCTGTCAAATATTTCTTCCAATATCTGTACAATCTCTCAAATATTTCTTCCAATATCTGTACAATCTCTCAAATATTTCTTCCAATATCTGTACATTCTCTCAAATATTTCTTCCAATATCTGTACAATCTCTCAAACATTTCTTTCAATATCTGTACAATCTCTCAAACATTTATTTCAATATCTGTACAATCTCTCAAACATTTCTTCCAATATCTGTACAATCTCTCAAACATTTCTTCCAATATCTGTACAATCTCTCAAACATTTCTTCCAATATCTGTACAATCTCTCAAACATTTCTTCCAATATCTGTACAATCTCTCAAACATTTCTTCCAATATCTGTACAATCTCTAAAACATTTATTCCAATATCTGTACAATCTCTCAAACATTTCTTCCAATATCTGTACAATCTCTCAAACATTTATCCAACTCTCCTGTCTCATCGCATTAATGTATTACCCACCGACTGATGTCAATAGCTTTCTCAGATACACATCCCCCATCACTTTCTCACATACACATCCTCTCATCACTTTCTCACATACACATCCTCTCATCACTTTCTCACATACACATCCTCTCATCACTTTCTCACATACACATCCTCTCATCACTTTCTCACATATACATCCTCAAATCACTTTGCCCGTCGGGATTCCCGTGCATTCTCTTAAATTTCGGCTCCTGTGTAGTGGTGAGGAGGGCTTTCTCGAGAAAGCTCACGAGATGATGAATATATTCCACTGTCGCCTATACCCTTACAGAGTCCTGAAGTTTGCCTTATTTCGAATGTGCAGTCTTTCCTGCTAGAACACCCTCTTGAACACTCGGAGTTCTTCCTCTGTGGTCATGGTCAAAATGGTTCTTACTTTCCACCCCCACAGCGATGATGTTCGTCATCTTCCAATCAGACATCTTCCTCTACTGCAGTCGGATCTCAAGACGAAAAAAAATAGTATTATGTGACCCCCGCCCCCCCCCCCTCTCTGGTTGCATACAGGTGTGACAAGAATCTGAGATATCTACTGGTTACTCAGTCATCTGGTTACTCATTACCTGTTCAACATCTACGCTGAAAGTATAATGAGAAACGTGAGAGAAGACATACACAACGCTGACTACCACGCTTTAAACATCAGTGGATTCCTAATCCCGGAACTACGCTACGCAGACGACACAGTGCTTCTTTCAAATGATATAAAGGGATTGGAACAACTAATCAAGAACACAAAGAAATATAGCGAAGCACAAAATGTGTATTTAAACACGCAGAAAACAAAAATCATGTCAACAGATATAACAACACAACGACCATAAATCAGAATAGACAATACCGAGATAGAATGTGTGGATAAATTTGAATACTTAGGAGCAAACATCAACGGTGCAGGAGACTGCATGGCAGAAATAAGGATTGGCAATGGCATATTGCAAAATAATACGGCTGAAAAACATATGGAAAAACAACAAAATAGAAACGAAAGTGCTAATGTTACGAACTTTTATTTTTCCGGTTGCAACATACGACTGTGAAACATGGACTCTAAGTAACACAGCGACAAAGAGGATTAACACCTTCGAGCTGAAATGCTACAGGAAGATACTTAGAATATCATGGAAGGATAAAATCAGAAACTCAGATATTATAAACACATTGAATATTCCAGAGTGTTGGTTACTAAACACAATAACAAAAAGAAAACTACGTCTGTTTGGTCATATAAAGAGACATAACTGTTTAGAAAGTCAAATAATGGAGGGAAGAGTACCTGGGAAGAGGAGAAATGGCAGACCAAGAAGACGATGGACTGACGACATTAAAGATAACATGAATACATCGCTATAAAATGCAAGCCACATCGCCCAAGATAGAGAGAGGTTCAGAGAGTTCATTGGGAAGACAACGTTCTGGAAGGAATACGTCACATGACACACACTCAGTCATCCCCATCCTGACGTCCGTAATCATTTTGACGCCATCAGCTGCACATGAATCAGATGCTAAACCGTTGCCTATGTTACCCAGACGTAATCCGTCACATTCCTCAAAGCCACCTTCACAATTGAAAAAAGATTCACATGCCTGTCCCGTAACGTCATCCAATCCGTGCCAACATATGCAAGCGTTGCGTCATGACGTATACAGGTGAGACTGGAAAGAAGCTTGCGGACAAATACTGCCAACAAATGCACAGCATCAAAAAATCATTTGGGTTATCCAGAGGACGTCCACTTCAATGGCACGGGCTATCGGGGCGCCCAAGACATTCACGTTACGGCCATTAAGCCGTGCTTCTCTGACGACCGGACCGATCTTTTGTTCGAGAATCGATACATATATCACTTCGGCATACATAAACACTTCGGGATCAATGAGCGACTGTCTTATGGATGATATTAAGTAGTTCCATTATTTCTCTGTTTGTCTCGTGTCACATGTGTGTAGTTATGTTTTGTGTATTCCTTGTCCGTGTTGTCTCACCTCTGACCTAACTTCGATCTCTCCCGTCCAGCTCCACTTTACAGTTAACTAGGTCATGTGAACGTCTATAGTGTTGTTCTTACCTGTCGTTTTCTGTAGGGTATGTTGCCTTGATAAAATCGTTTTGGTAGAAACGTCGATTTGTTGTGTGTGTCATTATGTGCTTCTCCAGTAATTTATCACCATCATGTGCTATTCCGACTGGCGTAGGCGATTATGGCTCTCCACAGCTCTCTATCTTCAGTATTATGTGTCAGGATCGTTGTTTTTCATTGCCGTGCCAGGTTGTTAAACTGTCTAATATTTTCTCAAGTTGTCGTCTTCTGTCTCTTTTGCCGTCAGTCTTAACTGTTGTGATTACGTTGTGAAACCTCTTTGTTTCATAACGTGTCCAAAAAATTAAGATTATCTTTTTTCTTATATTATTGATTAAGCTCAGTCTCGCATTTGACTCTTTCAAACACCTCCACATTAGTTCTCCTGACAGTCAATGGTATTGATCTACTTTCAACATCTCCACATTAGTTTACCTGACAGCACATGATATTTATCTACTCTCCGGGTGTAGGAGTGTGTGAAAATGAGCGAGCTAGCACACTGGCAACAAGAGCACATGTGGTGGGACACTTTGAATATAGGCATAGATGAGATCTTGAAATTAATACTGGATCGACTACTGGAGAATAAAAATTCACTGGATAAAAACAACATTACAGAAACTGAAGGAAAGTGGAATCAAGCTTGGGACAATCAGAGAAGGAAGAGATCAGGGGCGACTACGCGCAAGAATATTCAGTGTAAAACGGAAACGATATACCGACATACGTATCACTAGCTTCTCAAGGATACTGAACACCGGTCTGCCCACAGTACAAAAACATCAGTTCTTAAATACTTGAATACTGTAAAACCTGTATCCGCATGTCAAAATAGGTTGTTTAGTGAGATGGTTGATAATCTGGAAATTCACATTTAATTTCTGAAAATTCACTTCTACAGCGAAAAAAATTATGTGGTGATCTTTTCAAAAAAGCCGTTGAATGACCCAAATGTCGTAGATTCGATAACCATCCATGAGTACTTCAATGGCAGAGAAGTAAGTTCTGATAACTGAATGTATCAATCAATGATTAAATGTTTGGACAAAAGATTGAAGTAATATTTTAAAGATCGACAGATGTTTGAGTAAATGTTTGAAAGAGTGTACAGAGGATTGAAGAAATGCTTGAAGAGATTGTACAAAATAAAGTAATTCTAAGATTGTATGAATTATTGGAATCATTATTGAATCTTTAAACAAATAATTGAGGAAATGTGTTAGATATTATACAGATGTATGAAGGAATGTTTGAGAGATTGTACATATAATTGAGGAAATGTGTTAGATATTATACAGATGTATGAAGGAATGTTTGAGAGATTGTACAAATAATTGATGCATGTTCAGGTAAGCTGCGATATCCTGTGTCCATCGTAACCTTGGTCTGCCTCTTGTTCTCCTCCCTGGATCGTTTCCCTCTATGACTAAACTTTCTAAATCACTGTTTCTCTGTATATACCCACAATATGTTAGCTTGAGTTTTGTTTAATATTTGTGAGGATGTAGTTCTTCTTCTATATTCAGTTTTTGTGTGGACGTCTGGGTCGTTTTTTTGTTCTGGCCATGATATTCTTAGCCTGTTCTCTATCTATATATCTATCTATCTATCTATCTATCTATCTATCTATCTATCTATCTATCTATATATCTATCTGTCTAGTCTGTCTGTCTGTCTGTCTGTCTGTCTAGTCTGTCTGTCTGTCTGACTGTCTGTATGTCTACCTGTATACCTATCTATCTACCTATATATCTACCTATCTATCTTATCTATATATATATATATATATATCTATCTATCTATCTATCTATCTTATTAATATATATATATATATATATAATATATATATATATATATATATATATATATATATATATATATATATATATATATATATATATATATATATATATATATATATATATATATATATATATATATATATATATATATATATACTTTGTGGCCTTTTTTGCCTTGCGACGTCAGGGGGTAGGTTCTCCGGAGATAACCTTCTTGTACACTGTTTATGAGCTTGTTCCTGTGGCGTCCCTTGATTTCTGTGGTTCATCTTTTGCACGGTATTGCCTCTGACTTTATAGTCGTTATGTCTATGTGTCATTGCCATCTGTGACATGCTGTCTGTTGGTAGTCTGGAAGTGTGTGAAAACCACTTGATCTGTTGTCTCTTGATGTGTTCCAATACTGGTATTGTTTTGGTTATCTGCCTGATGCTATCGTTTCTAATTCTATCTCTTAATGACACTCTGAGTATTCTTCGTATACACGTCATTTATTATGTCACTATTTTATTTTTGTCTTGCGCTGTCATTGTCCAGATTGGCACTTGATGCACAATAATAGTCTTGTATAATGCAGCTTTTGTGTCTATGTTTACTTCTTTTTTTTCTTAACAACACGTGTCATCTGTCCTAAGATCTGATATGTTTTATTAAATCTATTTTGTCTCTCTTTGTATCTCTAGTTTGTACTAGACAGGCATAAAACACCACAAGCATGTCAAATAAGACCGTCAAATCATGTATACTGACCCGTCAAGCTGATTTAAAATTATTATGTGTATCCATTACATAGTGGATCCTCTTTATTTCCAGTCGTATCGATTTGTCTTGCCACTGGTTTCAAATGAAGATCCAACAAGAGAGTGAGGTCAAAGCTTTGCACGACTCTTCCTCACAGAAATCTAAATCTCCAGTGCAAGTCATTTTCACACGAGATGGAATGTAGGCCAGGATCTTTAAGGCAAGCAACACATTCGGCAGATTGTACGTTGTTATACGCTAGTGAAACATGGACTGCGTATATATGACATATGAGGAAGTTTAATCACTTTCACACAACTTGTCTCAGAAACGTTATGAACATCACATGGTAAGACAAGATTCCAGATACCACTGTGCTTGACAAATGTAGTATTTCTAGCATTGCCACAATTCTGATTCAGACTCAGATTCTTTGGGCAGGTCATATGGCAGGTATGCCAGATCATCTTCTGCCAAAGATACTTCTTTATGATGAGTTTCAGAAAGGCGTACCTTATCAAATTGGGAAAAAGAAGCGTTACAAGGTCTCGTTAAAGACCTCACAGAAGACATATATGACATAAACCTCGATACGTTGGAAGAACTTGCACAAAATAGAATTATGTGACTTTCTACAGTTTAAAAAATTGAGGCATCTCGTGAAAAGAGAAGAAATGCAGCATCACAACACAAAAGAGTAGCTAGAAAGTCACAGGTGAGATAAAAAACTATCTACAGTGGTCATCCAACGACGAAAATGTCCAAGGACATGTGGTCCAGAATATGATTTATTAGCCATCTATGAACACATAGTTAAGGACATAGCTTTAAATGAATTTCAAAAGTGGATGTATAAAATGGTCATCATCATCATGTGATAGATGAACAACGTACATTTGTCCATGTACTAGAAAAATATGAAATCATATGCTATCGCACCCAATGAAAAAACTATAACGGTATACGGTGATAAATAGTAAATAGCAACGTCCTAAACTTTGATCATGATAGTTGAACACAATGGAAACACGACATAAAGACAGACAGCGTTTCGGATAGAAAGTCTTCATTTGGACTAAAGCCTGCACACAAACTACACATAGACATAAATGTGATATTGCGATGATGGAAGGAAGAGATGAAGATGAGAGAGAAAGTGATGAGTAAAGCACATGTAAAAAAGATAGATGTGAATTTGATGCACGAATCTCATGTAATGTGGCACACACACAAATAATTAAATTTGACACACGATCTGTGAACGGTTTCCCACATAGACATTATTTTTATTGAAATAATTTGTCTGGAGATGTTTTTTTATTGAAATAGTTCTTCTGGAAATGTTTATTTATTGAAATAGTACTTCTGGAGATGTTTTTTATTGAAATAGTTCTTCTGGAAATGTTTATTTATTGAAATAGTACTTCTGGAGATATTTTTTATCGAAATAGTTCTTCTGGAAATGTTTTCTATTGAAATAGTTCTTCTGGAAATGTTTTCTATTGAAATAGTTCTTCTGGAAATGTGTTTTTGTATTGAAATAGTTCTTCTGGAGATGTTTTTTATTGAAATAGTTCTTCAGGAAATGTTTTTTTTATTGAAATAGTTCTTCTGGAGATGTTTTTTATTGAATTAGTTCTTCTGGAGATGATTTAATGGAAATAGTTCTTCTGCAGATGTGTTTATTGAATTAGTTTATCTGGAGATGTTTTTTATTGAAATAAAAAAAGTCTGAAGGTACTTTATCTGGATCAATTATGTCCAGAGACATTTTTTATGCAGATATTTTGACTAAAATATTATTACGGATATATTTTATTTTGGGATGTTTATTGTGGAGATATTTTGTCTGGAGATAGGGTATATGGATATTTTGTATGGATACATTTTGTGTGGAGATATTTTGTTTGGAACATTATTTGGTAGAGATAGTTTATCCGAGTTATGTCTGGAAATTAATTTGTCACAGATCCCTAGAAAATGCACTTGTAATTCAGTTAATCATTTTTCCTTGTGAGTGAAGTAATGAATGTGACATCTGATATAGAATTACTATTTTACTACAATATTTTTTTCAATACATTTCAGATTCAGGCTGACATAATTCACAAGCCGCTTGTTCCATGTTTGATTACGTACCAGTCATCATCCTTACCCATCGAAGCCTGGATTGATTTACATAGTCTTATAAATGTAAGTAACAATTCGTTAACGTTTTTCATCACCAACGTCATGTTTGCATTCTTCCCATTTTCTGCATCTATGCTATGGGTGTTGATCTCATTGCTCCCAACAATATTCTAAGCGCCTGGTTTTGCACTTTATCTAGATCTTGTAATGTGGTGTTTGATGCAGGACACCACGCAGCTGAACCATATTCCAGGTGTGGTCTTATGCCTTGCTGGTAAACTTTACTGAGTATATTCCACTGACTTCCCATGTGGTTCCACTTAGTTTTCTCAGGATAGCTAACTTCCTCCTGGCTTTTGTTGGTGCTTTGTTTATGTGCTGCTTCCATGTTAGCTTATCATCAAAAAGTAACTCCGAGGTATGTTGGTTGTTTATCTTCTTTCAAGAGCTCTCCGTCTATCTTGATATGACCGGCTTTTTGTTTTGGTGGGAGGGTAAAGAGTGTTGTGCTGCACTTATCTGTGTTAATGCTGACGCACCATCTATTTGCCCATAAGGTTAGGACATCAATAGCTCTTTGTATTTGTTTAGTGGCCACTGTCGCATGTTCTTCCGTGAACCAGATCACCAGGTCATCAGCATACATTGCCACTTTGATCCCGTGTGGTAGCTCAGCAACTAGGTCATTGATGTAAACCAAGAAAAGTGTGGGTGACAGGACTCCTCTCTGGGGGACTCCATGACGCAGTAGGACTTTCTTGCTTTTGCGACCATCTAATTGTACCCTGGTTCTTCTATTATGCAGGTATGCTTTTACCCATTTGTACATTCTTGAGCTAACCCTGCAATTTCGCAATTTCTTCATGAGCCCTTCTTTCCAGACCTTATCAAATGCTTTCCTGAGGTCTATCCATGCTGCTAGTACCAGTTTCTTATCTTCGAAGGCATCCTCAATCTCTTAGGAGAGGTAAGTTGCCTGATCTTCAGTAGAGTAGCACTGTCTGAAACCTGCTTGATGTGATACCAGAAGGTTTTCACTTTCAAGGTACCACTGCATCCTAAGATTGATAATGCGTTCCATTGTTTTGCATAGACAGCTTGTGAGGCTGATGGGCCTGTAGTTGGAGACTGTGTTGCCATCTTTTCCTGATTTGAGGAGAAGTATCATTATTGCTTCTCTCCGCGCCTGTGGTACATTAGCTGTGGACCAGCTTGTGTTAAAGATCTGCAGCAGCTTTGCTCTTGCTGCAATTCCCAGGTTTCTAATCATTTCAGTGGACACTCCATCAGCTCCAGGGGACATTTTCATTTTCAATTTGGATATTGCATGCTGGAGTTCTCTCATTGTGATTGGGTGCCTCCATGACTTCTAGTAATAGTTCGTCTTGTCCAATGTTTTGGCTGGTTCGCTCGAACCTCCTGTTGTTTGTCTGGGCTGACTTTGACGTTATGTTATTTGTCTTCTACAAAGGAATCTGCAAAGTAATCAGCTGCATGTTTACCTGTTAAAATGTTTTTATCTTTATAAAGTGTGATCCTGATATTTCTCCCTGTACCTTCATCATTTAGTTGTTTTACAAGATTCCATAATTTCCTAGTATCTCTTTCTAGGTTCAGCTACTCTGTTTTTTCTTTCCAGCTGTTCCGTCTGGCTTGTAACTTGGCTCTTTGAAATTTAGCCTTTGTTTGCTGATATTTGTTGTGATGTTCTTGGCTAAGTCTGTTCTCATCCTGCTTTCTGGATGTTTCCATCTCATTTTGCAGCTTTTCCAGCTCATCATTCCAGTAGGGTTTGTAGTTTTTGCATGCCCCCCCTGGGTATGGTTTTACTAGCAGCATGTAGTATACATCTATTAAATTCACTCACTGCTCTATTGATGTCTTTGTCCAAGTTCATGTCCTTAGCTAGAACACTGGTTAAATGCTGGTACATTTTCCAATCTGCCCTCTTATAAGTTCCACCTAGTGAGCGTGCTGCTGTCCTTGGTATATTCATTGAGAATTTCCAGAAAATACTGGTCTGTGGTCAGTACCACCCAAGCTGCTTTCCAACGACACGTGTGATGTTCCATTCCAGGCCTGGTGAGTGGAAATGCCAGGTCTGGTGTAGAGATGGTGTGCCATGCTCTCGAGTAGAAGGTTGATGAGTCTGCTGGCTGGTTAATAAGGATGAGATTATTTTCATCCTGCCAGCTCTCAAGTTCCTCACCTCTCTTGTCGATATGATCGTAGCCCCAACTCTGAGAGTGGCTGTTGAAGTCCACACACACCATAAGCATTTCTTTGTCTGGAATTGTGTCTAGTGCCAATGATTTATCATTTGGGCAGTAGTAGTTCAGGAGATGGAATTCTGCACTGTCTGTTTTTTAGGTGGAGCATCTGGTATTCAGCCCCCGTCCATGTATACTTCCAGCTGACATGCGCTGATATTGTTTTTAACTAGTGTCAGAATTCCACCCCTTCGCCTGTCCTTTCGGTCAGATCGGTAGCACTGGTAGCCTCTGATTTTGAAGGTTATGTCGCTGCTGAGGTGTGTTTCTTGGATACAGCATATATTAACTTGTTCTTCACTGAGGACATTTTCAAGTTCCAATTTTTTGCTGTATCCATCTCTTTTACTGTTGACGCCCTCAGCATTCAAGTGCATTATTTTTATTGGTCGTTTATTTGTTTTGGCCAGTATCTCTATTCCCTTGCCTCCTGGCTCCTCGGGGCAATTGAGAAGGACTTCCAGTAACTTAGGTAGGGCCCCTTTCGAGGTATAGGGCCCGGCACCGTTCCTGCCTGGGACGTCCGCCACAGGGCAGGCCACCATAACTGTTATTAGATGCAAACATGTTTCCATTGTGTTTTATGCGTGGCAACCTGAATTATCTGTGCGCCTTTTGGCTAGCTGCCTCCGTCTTCAGCACTCTGCTTACTTGGGCCGGACTATGGTCCTACTCGAGTGGGAGTGCCCGACCAGTCTTAGTTTCCAGCCTCTGATGGCTGAACTAAGCCCCATCACCACTTCAAGGTTCTGGCCTCGATGGGGGAATGTAATCTAATATACATGGCGATGATGGATGTGACACACACGATCAATCCGAGTCACAGAGAGTTCTCCTCGGCATCTCCCGATTTGATTCCGAGACCCATCAACGTCAGGGATAGAGTATACTTCTCCATATCAGTGTCCGGCTGATAAATATAGACAATGTGTTGTCTATGCAGCATGTTCACATCTCTCTCTGCTTGTCTTGTTAACTCTAAAGGGAAGGTAATACCAGTACATTTGGAAGAGGACATGCTGCAGGGGATACCGGATCAGCAGTGTTGTGCTCAATCTGTCCCGCCTTTCAGTGCTCCCAGCCTAGACCAGCTGTTAAATACGTCTAATTGTCTGCTCTTCCCTGCCACAACATTTGGTTTTAGGTAGCATTTCCTCCGTTCTAGAATAAAGTCTTGTTTCCTCCCACATGTACTCTTCCGGCAGAATGCGTGGTCTCTGCTGTCAGAATCGTGTCCTTTTCTATATTGAACATATTAACACATTCCTCTGTTTGAACTAGTTCATTAATCTTCTGTCATCTTTGTTGACACATCTGCCGTGAGGATATATCTGACATTCTCTGTCTTTTATGAGACTGTCACATGTGGACAAAGCTGTAATGTTATGGACAGTATATAGATTTTGTAATAGTGATTTAAAAAAAGGTAATTATAAACTGTATGTTTTCATTTTAAAAACTAAAAAAATGTTGGAATATTGAACAGGGCACACGTATTTCGAAAACATTTTCTTTCAACATCGATGGCAAATCTAAACCACTGACAACTGATGAAGTTAAAGACCTTAAGCGAGATTATCCGATCATCTACAGCCAATGCCACGATCGTAAAAAGACGTTCGTAAAAGCTGATATCCGTAAAGGTAAGTCAGATGTTTTAAATTGGTTTACTTGAAAAACACCCCTTTGAGTCCTTTTGTGAACATCTTGTTTCAAAGTTTCCCTTTGACGCATGTGATTACAAATAGATAAAACCTTCGACTTTTTGTTACCGATCCCAACAGAGGTACAAACGAATATTGATATTGTTACTGATCCCAACAGTGGTACAACGAATATTGATATTGTAGCTTCCAGTCACATTGTACACGGTGAGTAAGGAAGAAAGCTTATGGGATAGAATTATTTGTCCCATCCCATTGAGGATCAAAGTGATTCACACGTCATAACTAATTCGGATATGTCAAGCCGAGAAGGTGCAGATATCGCAGATTAAACGGTAAATCATGATTTACAGCGCATTCATGTCTGTATTACATCCTGCTAGTCTGCAAGAGTTTGAGGATAGATGAACCAGAAGAAGAGAATATATTCTTCCTTCACTGTTTCATTCGATATCACCCACCATCATGTCAATCGATATCACCCACCATCATGTCATTCGATATCACCCACCATCATGTCAATCGATATCACCCACCATCATGTCCTTCGATATCACCCACCATCATGTCATTCGATGTCACCCACCATCATGTCAATCATTATTTGAATTTTTGCAGCATAGCACATATGTCACAGAAACTATATTACTACTAATACTAATACTACTACTTCTTCTTCTTCTTCAGCGTTCGCTCTCTTGTAACCAAAACGAATATATCGTGTGATTTCACTGGGGAGCGTGAAGTACGTTGTGCTGAAAGTTCCACAGTATAACTGTTTATTTGCACCTCGGTTAGCCACTTGTGGTCAGGACATCCGAGGTTCAGCACATCCGTTTTCGTTATGCCTCTAATTCGGGTAGACTTCCCTAGTCCGTGACAGCCCTGTCTAGATGTCGCCGGGCACAGTGGTGTGTAGTGACTCTTCGCCTAGACGCTTGTCGAGCATGTCTTTCTCGCACGAGGTGTTCCACCGATTTGGGATCTTGGTTATCTGCTAACCCTGGGTCCGTCGAGAGCAATGCGTTCCCTTTGCACCCCACTACTACTACTACTACTACTACTACTACTACTACTACTACTGCTATTACTACTACTACTACTACAACTACTACTACAGCCACTACTACTAGCACAACTACTACTGAACTATTTCTACTACTACTACTAAAACATAATACTATTACAAACTATATCACCGTTCTATATCCTTCGTTCGGAAGATTGTGCAACAAGTGCTCAGCTGTCATATTGCTAGTGACACAGGTGCATAAGTCTGTTGTATCAACCTTGTATTTGTGAGATAAGTGGTGACACAACATCTGACGCATATGCTGCAGATTCTAAGTGTACCTGCCCTTCACATGGGTAAGCTGGAACTTGAGTCAGAGCCAGAACAAAATATTGATTCGTACTTCTAAACATTACAGGGGTGTTAAACTGTGGTATACAAAGTAAAAGGTCAGAGCACAAGCAATTGTGTTCTTCCTCCCCATTACAGGGGTGTTAAACTGTGACCTATAAAGTGAGAGCTAGAACAGAAGATATTTCCTACTTCAAAACTGTAGCCCACATTTTTTATATACATGCACGAGGGAATAAGAAAGATATTGAGTAACAAAATAAGTAGTATTGTTTTTTTAATCCTCAGGAAAATATGATTTTGACACGCTAATTCGGTGATCATAAACATTAGGTATCATAGATTTACTGTTTATTATAACGAGACTGCAGAGCTTCTCAGACAAGACGCAACCTCCCAAGACGTTTGAGCTGGAACACGTAACAGTTTACAGCTCGGGATGATGATGTTAGATAATGTTCAACCAGATCAAGATGTGATAGATTTAAAACATGATCAGATGAACATTGCAAATAATAACAACAAACACCAACAATTAATAGTATAGCTCACAACACAAGCATGACGCACAACACATAACACACAGCACTTAACACAATCATGACACACAGCAAACAACACAATCATGACACACAGCAAACAACACAATCATGACACACAACAAATCATGACACACAACTCAATCATGACACAAAACACAATCATGACACACAGCAAACAACAAAATCATGAAACACAACACAATCATGGGACACACACAGCAAAACAACACAAATCATGACACACAGCAAACAACACAATCATGACACACAACAAAATCATGACACACAACACAATCATGACACACACAGCAAACAACACAATCATGACACACAGCAAACAACACAATCATGACACACAACAAAATCATGACACACAACCACAATCATGACACACAACAACACATTCATGACACACAATACAATCATGACACACAGAAAACAACACAATAATGGCACACAACAAATAACACAATCATGACACACAACACAATCATGACACACAGCAAACAACACAATCATGATACACAGCAAACAACACAATCGTGATACACAACAAACAACAACAATCATGACACACAAACACAATCATGACACACAGTAAACAACACAATCATGACAAACAGCAAACAACACAATCATGACAAACAACACAATCATGGCACACAGCAAACAACACAATCATGACACACAGCACATAATACAATAATGACACACAGAAAATACAATCATGACAAACAACACAATCATGGACACACAGCACATAATACAATAATGACACACAGAAAAACACAATCATGACAAACAACACAATCATGACACACAGCACATAATACAATAATGACACACAGAAAACACAATCATGGACAAAACAACACAATCATGACACACAGCACACAAACACAATCATGACACACAGCACATAACACAATCATCACCCAGCACACAACACAATCATGACACAAAGCAAACAACACAATCATGACACACAACAAACAACATAATCATGACAAACAACACAATGACCACACAGCAAACAACACAATCATGACTACAGCAAACACAATCATGAGAAACAACACAATCATTACACATGGCACACAACACAATAATGACACACAGCAAACAACACAAATCATGACACACAGCACATAACACAATCATCACACAGCACACGACACAATCATGACACAAATGAAACAACACAATCATGACAAACAACACAATCATGACACACAACAAAAACACAACCATGACAAACAACACAATTATGACACACAGCAAACATTATAATTATGACACACAGCACACAACACAATCATGACACACAGCAAGCAACACAGTCATGACACACAGCACATAACACAATCATGACACAGAGTACACAACAAAATTATGGCACACCGCACACAAAATAAACGCTACATTTTAAAAATATTATTGTAATTTCAATCAATATCATCACGTGCCACGACTGCCGGCTTAGGGCCATCACAGCTCTATCTCCAACACCTTGTTCTTGACTTCTTGCCAGGCCACGATGTTAAACTATTTGATATTGTCTGTTCTCAGCCTCCCTTGCCTTCAAGCTTTTCCTGTTGTAAACTATAACAATAACAGTGCGTAAGTAAATATGTTTCACAAATACCTAACATAATAATTATAACATCAGAGGACAACTGTTAGATAATATAACATCAGAGGACAGTTGTTAGATAATATAACATCAGAGGACAACTGTTAGATAATATAATATCAGAGGACAATTGTTAGATAATATAACATCAGAGGACAGCTGTTAGATAATATAACATCAGGGTACAACTGTTAGATAATATAACATCAGAGGACAACTGTTAGATAATATAATATCAGAGGACAATTGTTAGATAATATAACATCAGAGGACAGCTGTTAGATAATATAACATCAGGGTACAACTGTTAGATAATATAACATCAGAGGACAACTATTAGATAATATAACATCAGAGGACAACTGTTAGATAATATAACATCAGGGTTACAACTGTTAGATAATATAACATCAGAGGACAACTATTAGATAATATAACATCAGAGGACAACTGTTAGATAATATAACATCAGGGTACAACTGTTAGATAATATAACATCAGAGGACAACTATTAGATAATATAACATCAGAGGACAGTTGTTAGATAATATAACATCAGAGGGACAGTTGTTAGATAATATAACAATCAGGGTACAACTGTTAGATAATATAACATCAGAGGACAATTGTTAGATAATATAACATCAGAGGACAAGTTGTTAGATAATATAACATCAGGGTACAACTGTTTAGATAATATAACATCAGAGGACAGTTGTTAGATAATATAACATCAGGGTACAACTGTTAGATAATATAACATCAGAGGACAGTTGTTAGATAATATAACATCAGAGGACAACTGTTAGATAATATAACATCAGAGGACAGCTGTTAGATAATATAACATCAGGGTACAACTGTTAGATAATATAACATCAGAGGACAGTTGTTAGATAATATAACATCAGAGGACAGTTGTTAGATAATATAACATCAGGGTACAACTGTTAGATAATATAACATCAGAGGACAATTGTTAGATAATATAACATCAGAGGACAGTTGTTAGATAAATAACATCAGGGTACAACTGTTAGATAATTATAACATCAGAGGACAGTTGTTAGATAATATAACATCAGGTACAACTGTTAGATATATAACATCAGAGGACAGTTGTTAGATAATATAACATCAGAGGACAACTGTTAGATAATATAACATCAGAGGGACAGTTGTTAGATAATATAACATCAGGAGGACTGCTGTTAGATAATATAACATCAGGGTACAACTGTTAGATAATATAACATCAGAGGGACAACTATTAGATAATATAACATCAGAGGACAACTGTTAGATAATATAACATCAGGGTACAACTGTTAGATAATATAACATCAGAGGACAACTATTAGATAATATAACATCAGAGGACAACTGTTAGATAATATAACATCAGGGTACAACTGTTAGATAATATAACATCAGAGGACAACTATTAGATAATATAACATCAGAGGGACAGTTAGATATTATAACATCAAGACCTTTTACAGCAGGTTCAACTGTTAGAATATATAACATCAGAGGACAATTTTAGATTAAAATAACATTCAGAGGACAACTGTTTGATAATTAATCGGGTAACTGTAGATAATATAACATCAGAGGACAGTTGTTAGATAATATAACATCAGGGTACAACTGTTAGATAATATAACATCAGAGGACAATTGTAGATAATATAACATCAGAGGCAGTTAACATCAGGGTACAACTGATAGATAATTAACATCAGGTCCAACTGTTAGATAATTTAACACAGGTACAACTGTTAGATAATAAACATCAGAGGACAGTTGTTAGATAATAATCAGGGTACAAATTAACATCAGGGTACAACTGTTAGATAATATAACATCAGGGTACAACTGTTAGATAATATAACATCAGAGGACAACTA